>JZLH01S0426373.1:0-13883 GCA_001188425.1 Eucidaris tribuloides
GTGTGTGTGTGTGTGTGTGTGTGTGTGTGTGTGTGTGTGTGTGTGTGTGTGTGTGTGTGTGTGTGTGTGTGTGTGTGTGTGTGTGTGTGTGTGTGTGTGTGTGTGTGTGTGTGTGTGTGTGTGTGTGTGTGTGTGCGCGTCCGTCTGGGTGTGTGTTACAGGTTTGTGGGTTTTGACCAAACCAATATTCTGTCAATTCTGGCAACACAATCGATCTTAATTCTACATTTCACGTTACAGGGTGTGATTGATGGAGTTGCGTAACTGAGTGATAGATGGACAACATGTGGTACTTTATGGGTCAGTTTGAATCGTGTATACATTAACCCCTCTTTTGTCGAGTACACTTTATAGATGGAAAACGTTAAGCTATGATGGTAAACGTGATATCAACGTATGGAGCAGATTGAATCATGTACGCCTAATTAGCTGAGAGTTGTATGAAAGGCTAGAAGTAAATAGTTCAATCGACTTTTGTCAGTATTTAAGTTCTATTCCTAAAAATTAAACCCAGTAAATGATTTGAAATAACAGATATATTTTGGGCTGTAAATGTGGATTGTAAACAAATCCTCTGACATAAAGTCTGCGTTTACAAAAAGTATGGCTGGTATAGATTCAAGTAAATCGATATTTCAAAGAATTGTAATCTGAATTTTCTCTTGCAAACTGGGACGAATAACGACAGTTACAGTTTCCTTATTAAGTGAAGAATTGTAGGTCTCGTCCTCAGCGGTGACAAACACTTTTCGAGATTGTTATCTCCTTTAATCCCCCATTTTAACATGTATATTTCAGATTATTTATCCATATTTATTGTTGTTGTTGCTGTTGTTCTTTTTCTACAACTATTTTTCCTCCTCCTCCTCCTCCTCCACCATCACATGTTTCTTCCTTTTTGTCTTCTTCGTCTTCTTCTTCGTCTTCTTCTTCTGTGACTGTTTGGGGAGGGGTGTTACCCCTCGTCCATGTAAAATAGGCCTCTGATGTGAATACGGACGATCTGCTGCTTTACGCAGATCGGGAGTAAAATTGTCAACCAGTATATTAAGCATTTAATAGCATAGGAATAAGACAAAGAGACATGTAACAATAGCTCCAGCGTTTACTTAGAATTGTAACCAGAGCAGAGTGTCTAGCTGCTTTTACACTTTTTGACCGACGACCAACAATGCCTCCTTATTTACTTTTACCAAGAAAACCCGGATCCGCTCCTGTGTGATCCAACAGATAGACGCCAAAGATGTGGATACCGTCTTTGCTTTCAAGGACTTTCGGTCACGCACGCTGTAACCCAATAGCTGTAGTCCAGTGCTAAAAATGGGACGCTGCCTGTAATAGCACGGGTAGTTTTAATTTCTAATACCGTTCAAACATTTTGCAACACCGCGGGGGCTATGTTTGACACTTAAGTGTTTATAGTGCATTTCACTTACACTTCTTTGTTAATTTAATTATAATAAATTGGATAGTATGCCCATATAGCAACATAAAATGGTTAAATTGATATTTCCATGTGCAATATTATAGAAACAATCTTATTTTCTTGTAAAGGATTTAATGGTTTCAATGCCGATAAATACTTCTTAAAATTACGTATGTTATTTTTGTTTTCTAATATACGAAACGAGTGCCTAAGATATTAAGTTCTAATTGAAATTGTGCGAATGAAATTGTAATAAAGTAGCAGTAAATCATAAATAGCAGTAAATTACATAACTAAAAAGCCCCTTTCGCGCGCGCACACACACACACACAACAAGCAAATGCACACACACGCACACACAACACACACACACACAACACACACACACACACACACAACACATACACACGACACACACACACGACACATACACACACACACACACATTAACAACAGACACACACACACAACAATAATCATACACACACGCCACAACATACAACACACACACAATACACAAGTGCACACACATACACACAACACAGCACACACACAACACAGCACACACACACACACACCCACACACACACAATCACACACACACATCACACCACCACACCACCACACCACACCATACCCCCACACACGCGCAGCGCACACACATCCACACGACACGCCACACACACAGAAGTAATACCTTATGTACGCATTAATGTGTGCACACAATCATGTAGATATTTATTGATTTATTTTTCTATTTATCATTTATTTTTTTACACATTTATTTAGTTAACGTACGTATTCACTTACATTTTTTGTTCTCTTTACATCCATGCCAACTATTTTCTTTTTTATAGCTTTGGCATTTAGTAACTACAAATGCATCTCTGAAAATGGAACGACTCTAATTCTTTTAAATCCCTTTGCATCCTTTGCCTGCGGAGAAAATATGTTCCCGCTGTGTGATAACTAGGGTAGCTGGTTCTTCTGGAATGACGGGAACGTTTGATTACATAGAAATCAGCCTCTCTATAAATTGCACGTTGAACTGTGGAAGGACAGCACACCAGGGATACCTCACAAGTAGTCCCTGGAGCTGTATTTCCCTGCTTTAATACAGGATTAATCAGTTACTGGAATCTTGCGTACGTAATGAATTAAGTGATGAACTGTATTCAGGATTAATGGCTAATATCTGTGTTAATTTCCCATTGGGTTATCACCATAATCGAAATACACGATCCGTACCTCACGGTAAAAGTAGAAGTATATACTTCGTTTTATAAGTTACCTAGCCATGACTAGTAAATTGCCCTTTCAGTCCTGTACAACGCTGTGCGTAGTCGCGTAAACCTCTGTGTTTGCTGACGACCCGCTTTCACAATACATATTATCTACCGCTACTTCACCCGCACAAATAGACCTAACGATGCATTTCTCTCTGACATTTGTATGCAAATTAGTTTTTGGAAATGTTTTGCACAATTATTCATTGTCTACTATACACGTAGAGCTGTTTTCATCCCCATATGATACCAACTACCATTACAAAACGCTCTCTGCATGAGAGGAAACGAAGAAACGTGGCCACAGATTTGGAGAACTTCTGTGACCTTCAATTGAATTACCTGCAGTTAAATTCTTTACCCGTGGAATGTTGAAGAGCAGACTATTATTAATTTGTACGCAACCATGTAATCTTTCACATCGTTGCAATGGGAACAGAAACAGATTATATATCAAAAAGAAAAGAACAAATGATAATAGGTGAATTGTAACAAATGAGACTATTAGAAATACTGTACGTATATGGAATATTGTAAATAGAAATTCAACCTTTCTGACATCTCACACCATGCTCACACTTATAATCAAATCAGGCCACTATATAGTAAACCATTGTAATGTACAACGGTTGCTTGGTAAATTGTATAATTGACTATAAAAATCGATACTTTCTACATCTGTTACATTTCTACGTGTCTATAATATTCAAGTCTCTTGGTATCATATTAGCGACACATTTGTGTTACTTTTGTATGAAAGCTAAATCGCAAATGCACAGTCACATACAATTAACTTTGATAAGATGCGTGCTTTAGTAGTTTCGTTCCATAAATGAAAAAAAAAAGAATTTGATGAGCAGTGTTCTGTATAGTTATTATGCTGTACCACAATTACTTTCATCAAACATAAGTACTGTGGGGACAAGATTATTGTGTTAGAACAGTTAGGTGCTTGACTTCCAATTGGGTGAAAACCATTTTGTTGGTGTGTGTTTTATTGATTTCATAATTTAGAATCAGACTTTGGTAAAATGATTGAAGAGCGTATCGACCTGGGTATCAGCAGATACAGCTTGTGTACTTTTCATATCATCATTCCACACCACGATTTTTATTATAGCTTTTGTAAAAATTAAATGTATTTAACAAAAATGTAACGGGTGCACTGTTATCAAATTGGGATTGGGTAATAATCTTGTACTGCATTTACGAAGTATTTTGTAGATTGCCCTTCTGAGTAAAAATAAACCGTGTAACACTGTCTTTATCACGTGTTCTATTTGACATTTGCAAGTGAGGTAAGACACCCAGGCATATACTCTGCACAGCTCTTCACCAAGAAATTTTAACAGAGGAACGTTGTAATCTGCGCTGAGATCCGCTTTTCTTGAGAATGAGCTTATTACTATTCAATCATTATCTTATTAAGTTTAAATCCTCATTAATGCACCATGGCACTCTCTGAGCATCCTTTGAAGCAATACAGATACGTATCGGCTGAGTATAATGAAAAAGAGCTGTGCCTTATTCTGAAGTCTTTGATGTACAACAGACTAACGCTAGTCCTAAAATTGACAACTTATAATAAATTCGACAATGAACAATGAAAGTTGACTACTGTAAGTTGTTTGCTGTTAGACAAATAACTTTCAAACCAAGAGATGCACTCTGTATCAAGACCGTACAATTTTACTTTTTAAGTAGAATTTGATAGTCGACCGTATCAAAAGCTTTCTTCAGATCCAATGTTTCCATGCCAACAAGACGCCCATTGTCAACGTGAGCTCAGTGACATTAACAGCGTTGTTGTAGTTTAATTTTTCGGACGAAAACAAGATTCTGCGAAGTAAATTATTGTTTGAAAGATCAATGTGTTTGAAGCTCCTTAATGGAAAGATACTTGTAAAATTGACGGCAAACGATTTTCGACAACCTTAGACAACATGAGTAACACTCTATACTATAGTTTGTTGAATCAGTTGCATCACCACCTTCGTGTAATGTACATGGGTTATTCTAGTTGATTTCCATTCCCTTACAAAGTATCAAATTTATAATGTAGGCAAGGGCGTAGGCCATAGGAGTTCCGCCCCTGGCAAGCAAAACGAAATTTGTACCACTTTTTCTGCTTTCAACACCTGATTTACTCAACTTTAGTTCCACCTCCCTAAGATGTGCACCTCCCCATGTCACTTTAGTTCCACCTCCCCAAGATGTGCACCTCCCCGTGCCCAAATCAGCCTACGCTCTTGGTAGGTAATATGTATAATAATACAATTTCCGACAGTATCTCGTCTAGACCTAGCTGCTGACATAAAAGTCGCAGAGTAGGCCTATATTATGAACATCATTACTTGAAACCTGATGAAACTGGAAAACCAGTAGTGTCATATAGGTACCTTATGTAACACATAGTCATCAAGATTAAACTTTGATTTCAAAATGTTGGAAACGTCAATTTGAGATTGTTCTGTTTTTAATTTTTAGTTTATTGGTTAAAACCCCCCAGAAAACTCAAATATCTACAATGTAAAATATGTCATTTTTTTTTATAAAGACACGGTATACTGTTAGTCAAACTATTATGAATCATTAAAAAAATGAGATGAGCTGGTGATAATGCCAGGCACTGCAGGCAGGTGAGACGTAGTGAGATGATTCGTCAGATTAGGAAAACTAGATCTACTATTAGTTTACTTCTCTCGTACCAACATTGTCATCTCAATTCCGGTAGAATTACTAGTAAGATCCGTAATTTATCTTCTCAATGTCTGGTTACACGACATCTCGTCAAAGTTTTGGACAAATATCTAAAACCAAACATTTTCTTGAAAAAATGAATCACAAAATTAAAACAAGTAATAAATTTCCATTTTCACTTCTAAATGTATAGATTTTGTCTTAAAAAAACGGGTTGCTAGATTTAGTGTCATGTTGCTCAATATAACATCCGTTGGTAGGGTTTCAACACCATACGTGTTATTTAAGCACCAATTGTAAGTACTCGTATAACGCCAAGCGTATAGCACCATATCCAGTATCTCTAAAAAGGATAACACACAGTGTGTTAAATTAAACAACTTGGTGTTGCAGTGCGTTAAATGAATGATAAAAAGGTACAAAATAAAAGAGGGTTGTCCTTATGAAAATCTTCCTAACCCGAAAATCGAAACTGATTTAATATTAAACGTATTTATTTGAGTAAACGAGGTCAAGCCATTGTATCATGGAATGTTTTCTCGTGATGTATAAGCATTTTGCTCGTTTGTGTGTGTATGCCTGTGATGTTTGTGAGTGTATGTGTGTATCTGTGCGTGTGTGTTTATGTATGTGATGGTGTGTATCAGATATATATATATATATATATATATGTATGTATGTGTGTGTATGTGTGTGTGTGTGTGTGTGTGTGTGTGTGTGTGTGTGTGTGTACATGTATGTGTGTGTGTGTGTGTGTGTGTGAGTGGATGTGAGTGTGTTTGTGTGTGTATGCGCGCGCGTGTGTGGATGTGTGTGCGTTTGTGTGTGTTTGATGTTGGTTCAAATTTGTATCAGTGATTGGAAAAAAAAGCTCTCCACCTTTTCAACGACTGATATTTTTCTTATAACTAACAATGTTATGATCTTGAATCATTGTCTAACTATGCCTTTCATATCTGTGTGCATGTATTTCAGGCTTCTGGGACCCAGTATCGCTATGTACTCAGGGAATCAGCTAAGCTCCCAGGTAAGTTATATCAAAAAGTACCCGTTTAATCAGAAACCTGAAGTATTTATCAAATATTATACTATAATTTAGTACGCGTCCATGATCATCACTACACGGTTTTCCTCCATGACTGATACAGCGCCATATTCAGCAAAGTCCCACATTTACATCACAGGTTTGTCCTATACATGTACACCCATGGAAATGTGTAAATCCAAAAAGCAGGGAGTGGTGCATGTGGTAAATAGTATTTCGTTCCTGTGGTTGCATAGTTGCCATACCTACATGTACGTATAGAATTCATGGATTCACAAGAATAATCTTTTTATTTTTTTATTACGACTCACAATTCTAAAGTATCTTTATCCCATAACCATACATTCATTCATCCAGCGAGTTTTGTTCATCTTGTTCATTCATGGTGAATGGGCCTTCTTGTCAACAAGAGTACTTCATGTATTTCCCCTGTTTTGGTGAAGTTATTATGTCAACTCTTAGAATGTTGTGATTTACGTTTCCTATAATGTCAACAGGGGAGAGATCTTTTCGCATGTTTGTTGCGGACTGAAACTACAACTATACAAAATAATATATTGATACTTGCATGTATTGGGAAAAATTAATAAAATATCATTCCTGTTCCCCATCATCTGAGGAAAATCATCACATAATGCGAAGTTTGGCACTTATCCAAACCAACCATTTTGGGGTTAAATAAATTCCTACACTACCTTGCTTTTTAAGTCTCTGCCCCCAAGGGAGCTAGATTATAGATACATGATGATTTCTGGTTGTCCGTTCGTCTGTACATCTTAATTCCCTTAATGCGATAACCTCGAGATCCCGGGAGGATTTTGGTTATAATTACCCGGGCATCGAATCACCGTGCGTACTTAAATAATTATAATTCGGACGAAAACTTGTGTTGAATTGACAAATTCTAGGGATTTCCAGGAGTATTGTAGCTTGGTAGAAACGTTAGCAATGATAAACGGGACATATCTCCTAAAAGATCTGGGTTAAACGTTGAAGAATAAGTTTCACGTAACATTGCATCATTTGACGTTATCCTTACATATTGTACTACATAGAGATGTGTCCAATTGTGATATTTTGTATTGAGGTTTGTGAGAATGAAACATTTTCGTCAAGTGGTTGAGGATGAATATCAAAGGATCAATGGTCAATGAAATTTAATTGTACTGATATTCAGGCATTGCATCATCTATTAATGTCCTGTGGTTTGGTAAGAAGGGAAACAAATATTTTTGTAAATTGAAAGAAGCATTTCACTTTGTCAATCAAGTTTCTATCTCTCATTCTTACTCTAATACTATACTGTTGATTATTGTATGTATATGTGCACATGTGCGTGATTATGTTTGAGTAAACATATGATAACACACACATAGGGAAAACACTACACAGTTATGGGGATAATTACGAAATGAGAGAGTACTAGAGTGAATCAGTTTTTTCAAGACTGATTCACTCTAGTACTCTCTCATCTTGATACCACGATGATCAACATGTTCCGATCTATACTTACGAAGTGTTGAAAAAAAAAACCGCATGACAGGATGATTTTAATATTAAATATACTTTCCTTTCAAGGGAAAAATTCATTCTCATTACTAGGAAAGATATTAGGTATTTGTACACGCCATCTCCTCTCCAAAAGTTGGGAATGTATACCATAATACCACATGCATGGCGCAAATCAATTTTTAAATGTGTGTGTGTGTGTGTAGGGTGTGTGTGCAGTGGCGTAGCCAAGGGGGGGCGATGGGGCGGTCGCCCCCCTAAGATTTGGCCAAATACCCCCCCCCCCCCGATGGTGAAGCTCCACCTTCATTTCCTTTTTCTTAACTGATTGAAAATATCTAACAACAATATTACATCAGGCCACGGATTTAGATATTATATATTTTCATAAGCGTAGGCTAAGAAAACAATCGTCAAAATTTTCGGTCGCCGCTCCTCGCGCAAAATTGCATCCATATACAGCGTAACAATTTTTCATGCAGATTCGCCCGACGCAAAATTGAATACTAGTATAAGAAGAAGAAGAAGAAGAAGAAGAAGAAGAAGAAGAAGAAGAAGAAGAAGAAGAAGAAGAAGAAGGAGAAGAATAAGAATGAAACATTTTGGTATATACCGCATAACACAAAGACAAAATTGCATGTCTCTAAGCACTTTTTAGAACAGAGATAGGTCTACAAAAATATTGTGTAAGTTTAATGTTTTTCGCAGTGCCTTGAGCAGACAGTGTTTAAGCAAGTCATATTCTTGTATTAAATAAGAATTTTTGTTAAGTTGTTATTTTGGGGGATGCACTGTTTGCCTTCAAATGTTTGTAGTAGCGTGATGCAAAAACTGTGAAAATTTTCGGCGCGCTGCGCGCGCAAAATTGCAATGCAAAATTGTCAAAAAAAGAATTTTGTGTGTGATTAGTAGTGTTTTGTAGTATTACGTTTCAAGAATTGTTCAGATTAATTAATTCAGATTATTATTCAGATCAATTTGTCACTAAAGAAGCAAAATATGTAGATTTGTAAAGGTGAAACTGCAATTTTTCCTTTCCTCGGAGGTGAAAACCAAGTGTTTTTTGTGTGTTTGCATGGCAAATTTTTATGTACAATTATATGGTTTGGTTGTAAAAATGCGATTTTTTTTTGGCTCGCTCGGTAAGCTCGCTCGCATATTAGAATTTATATTTTTTCGTCTCGGGGCCATCATCAGCACAATCTACTTGGGGGCTTAACTTGCCACAAACATCATGAGATATTGTATTGTTCTGTATTAAATAGAAAAAAAAAATATTTGAATTAAAAAAAGTGAATTTTGCACTAAATGGCGTCAAATAGTCATGATAAAGCAGAAAGGATGGTATTTTATCGTAGAGCTTTCACAATACACTCAGGATCCCGCCCGCAAGGGACATTTGCACAATTGCGCCTGTTATGTAGGCTATATTGAGCACAGTTTTTTGTGCCCCTCGTATTTGAAAATCTTGAATCCGCCCCTGATTACACTGCCTTATCTTAATCACTAGGACTGTTTTAAGTCGATAAAACATGCCAAAAACACGCACCAAATCGCACGATTAATTGCATCAGAATTCCAAAAGCTCTCACCGTGGGAGGGGGACACCTCCTCCCCCCCCCCCCCCTCCGCTCGCTCCGCTCGCTCGGGCTCGGTCGCTTCGCTCCCTCGCATATTTCGCCCCCCATAAGATCAAATCCTGGCTACGCCACTGGGTGTGTGTCCCCGTTAGGGGATTCGCGCCCATTACCACATGCATTAAGATTTACGCCCATGATGTTTATTTCATGGATCAATTGATGAATTGATGAATTGGGATGTTCTGAAATCGAAGATTGTATTTACGTGATAATGTATAATGTGTGAGATATTTTTCACCTTATGCCTGTGAGTGTCTCGCATAATTTCTCACTTTAGATGACATCGAGAAAGTGATGGATCCGGACGCCAGACCTCCACCGGTCGAACACGTTGAGATAAATTACTTCAACATCACCGAAACGGACGAAACCATCACCTGCCTCAACGTCACTTACCAGATTTACCGTTTTAGTAAGTATAACACGGTAGAGTTTAGTACAAGAGAATATTTGCCATGATGTTTATCATCATCATCATTATCATCATCATCATCATCATCATCATCATCATTATCATCTTCGTCATCATCGTCATTATCATCAACATCATCATCACATCATCATTATCACCACCATCATCATCATCATCATCATCATCATCATCGTCACCATCATCCTCATCATTATCATCATTATCATCACCAGTCATTATCATCATCATCATCATCATCATCATTATTATTGTTATCATCATCATCATCATCTTTATCCTAGTCATCTTTTTACTCCGACAGATGAGTAACATTGCTTTTACGAGAGATGACATGATTATTAAATAAAAACAATAATTACCATTTGACAAGACGTGCACCTGCCTATAAATTTATGTCTGCAGATCCATAATTTTGTAAAGGGACGCCGGAACCCCTCGAAATTAAGGGAAAACAGATTCTCATGAAGGACGGGAATACCTATCTATAATCCCAATACTGTCCTCGGCCAAAAAGGGAGTGGCACTACCGCTAGCTGCTTCCTCGGCCCGTTCGTCCCCCTTCGAATCCGTCTATTTCATCATACATCACGGGAGATTTAAATTATTCATCGAGAGAAATTGTATTACCGACAAAGAATTTACATCCCATATTTTCAATAAATACTTTATTATTTGACTCCAACGTACCTTAATAATCTTCTAGAGATTAACTAGGAATAAAACACATGTTTTTCAAACTCGGACGGTATTCAAGTATACAACCAGTGAATTTGGAAAGGCATTGATGAATTTTATGCCCTCATAATTTTGTTGTTGTTGGAATTCTCAGCATAATTTGACCTCCTCCACGAGAGCCAGTCAACTATATCAAAATCATATTTCATAAATTTAATGTGGCCTCAATCTTTAACCCGGGCAATTGTATATGCTTGGAATCATCCAGATAATATAATCAAAGTTAAAGTGATAGGCTAATATTGTGGAGCTTCAATTTCAAAAATTGTCAAACTTTGATATCTGAGCTACATAGTAGTGTTCAAATGGACAAATAAACACCCTAGAATATGAAAGTTTGGAAAGTTACACTGCCAATGGCAAGTTATGCATGAATAAACAATTAAAATTTAATTTAATAGCCAAGGTGTACACACAGTACGTCTATGGGAGGAAATGGGCAAGTGAATCTGGTCAACTTACGATTTTCACTTTTTTAAAGCACTAAATAATCATTTTGAAATACAATTTTTTCAGGGCTTCATTTTTAGACCTCATCAAAGACACTGGTAGCATGGGGAATCTTGTGGCTCAGATTTTTTTTTTTAACTTTGGTAAATGTTAGCCAACACCTTTAAGATATCAACACGCTAGCGAACAGGGGACATTTTTTGAGGGTCAACGGAACCCCTCCCCCAATAAAAATTAATCAATCAAAAGGTCCACATTTTTTCCAACGATATTTTTCAAGGTCTTTTTTTTTTTTACATCTTGCTGTTATTTCATTGTGGAAAGCTCCAAAAAATAATGATCCCAACCCACCCAGAATTGACATTTTAATCACATCTTGCTGATTTCATTGTAAACAGATCCGACAAATTTTGATCACGTCCCCCCCCCCCCAATAAATCATGGATACAATGGGTGTCATTTTTTCCCCTTTGAAGCACTGTTTGCATAATGGGTAACATATGCACGAAACTTATCAATTTATAGTTTCCATACGTAGGGGCGGTGTGGGGAAAGTCAAAATGATGCGACTCTAATGATCAGAATTGGCGTCTCACAGCTTGTATCTTGTGAAAAGCCTATATCAGTCATTCCGTGTAAGTGTCACGCGAGTCACGCATGCTGTACGTATGTCACAAGACACACGCCAGGGAATAGATGATTGCTTTACGTGATCAAGTAAAGCAATCAACATCAATAATTTTCTCGGTTTTGATCTATATCCTAGCTTGTGATTTGTGTGACATACAGCATGCGTGACTCGCGTGACACTTACACACGGAATGGCTGATATGGAATTTTCACTGCATGAACTGAGGCTATGAGGAACCATTCGATTCATATAAGACTGAGTGTATTTTATATAGTCCATGGGTCTTGGATCAAAGTGACATAAACTTTTGGGTAAATGCTTTGTTAAACAAAACTGGTATAGCCTGTGGGGTTGGTGAATGAATGGATTTGTAAAATATTATTATTTTATTGTTATAAACAGGGTCATAGACCTCAAAGTGAAACTAATTTTACAAATCTTTTAAAGAAAACCACCTCAATGTTGACACAGCACATCTGGGGGCGTTAGGGCACAAACTATCTTTTACGATTCCAGCCTAAATTCTCCGCAAATATTAGCGGGATGATTAGTAATTTGGATATTGTATTTCGCAGTAGAGTATGATGTATGTCCATACACATCACGCCAGTAGGAGCATAACTTTCCAAAGTTTTGTGTGCTATGGGTTTTTCTTTGTCAATTCAATCATTACTATGTAGTTGATATATCACAGTTTAAAATTTGTTTTTTAAACTGAAGCTTCACAATGTCAAATTGTGTCTTAAAAGCATTTTATGCATCAGTACCATCTTAGCCTACTCTGGTCAATCATATTTCAAGCTCTGCAAATTATCCTCCTGTATATTATGATCACTCCGTTTCCTTTGTGTCAACTTTGCTCCAGCCCTCAATTTCAACATTCTCATCCCCACATGGTTACTCACATTCGTCGGTTGTCCGGCAGAAGGGCCCTAGCATATGTTCCCTGTAGAAGGGACTTAACAATAAATTTTCTCTCATTTGAGAAATATTGCCTTATTTGATATTTGCACTCGGCAGACTGAAAGAAGGTTCTAACAATATCACACTGTCACTACTTTGATTTCATGTGAAAAGGGCCAAATGTTTTCAAGTTAGAGACAATTTATTGTTAAGGCCCTTCTGCCGAGAACTTAATGCGAGAGCCCTTCTGCCGTACAACCGATGCATTGTACATATATTTCTGATCTGACTCACCAATGTTGTTATTATTTTGTTTGATATTTTGTTAATACAACAAAAGCGATGATAGCGATTGCCACCAATTTTACTGGAGTGTGCTTGTTTATTGTTTCGACTGAAGGTACACTTTACTGCGCCACAGGTCATGCATGCCTCGATTCAGATGAACTTCAGAAAAGGCACAATAACAGACCGAAACTGAAAATCGAAATGTGTATCGGTGGCTGCTTTTGACCTTCAAAATCCCGGCTCTGTGTCATCCATGATTGGGTTTAAAAGGAGAGAATGCACCATAATGAAAATTCCGCATTTTATGAAAGCGTAACTGGATAATTGTGTGGGAGTGAAATCATGGAAATAGGAATTGTATATAGGGACTACGGTAAATGAAATAATGCAGTGACTATTTTATATCCCAACTTCATGTACAATGAAAGCTGTCTACAATTTCCACCCAAGAAAAACAGAATATGTGGCCTTTATAGACAAGTGGCTGCTATAGACAGGTTTTTTAGCACATGATTAGTCCCCAGGGAAATTTAGTGGCCATTATAGATAGTTCGGCTACTTAAAAGAGAGATGGTCGCTCAGGCAGGGTTGACTGTACTTTCTTTAAAAAAATCGAGTGAAATTTTTCACTCTTGAAGGAATGAATATGAATTTAAACTGATTTTCGAGTGAACTTGAATAATCTTCACTCATTTAGGAATGAACTCAGGGATCACTCGGAATCCCCGAGTGATCCCTAGGGGTCACTCTTTTTGACATTCACTCCTTAAATAGTGAATAATTCTACTCGTTTTTAAAGAGAGTATATACATACACTCGGCCAAAAAAGTTCTTAGA
>JZLH01S0426460.1:25566-43768 GCA_001188425.1 Eucidaris tribuloides
CCGCCCGGCTTTAGATTATGTAACCATCAACATGCGTGATATATGTTTCCTATGAAAATTTCACTCTAAGTTTCTTAAAACAGCGAAAGTTATGGCATTATAGAGATATTCAAACCGGACTATCCCAAATAATTTGTATGGGGGCCCTTTTTTTTCAATGCATTAATTATTTTGGTACTTAAGCCGACATCATTCTACCTCCGATGGTATTACGAAAAGAAATAAAAGTCGAGGCTGTTTCTTGAACGTGCACATTAATGAGCGCTAATATTTTAGGTCCGCATTTACGCTTAAAATTGGTTTGTTTTTGAGTCGTGGACCATCTACAAGCGCTAATTATCAAGTTCGCGTATTACGCCTCAAAAAAGAATAGTCGGGAATTCGTTTTTAGCGGTTAGCGACCTTATTAGTGCTAATATTAAAGGATCCGTGATTACACTTAATGAGGATCGGTTGAGAGTTCGTTTTTTTAGGGTCGGACCTTATTAGTGCTAATATTAGTTCCGTATTACGCACTAAAAAGGATCGTCGGGAGTACATTAAGGTTTGGACATTATTTAGAGTAAAATTTAAGTTCTGTATTATGCTGAAAAGGGATCGGTGAGCGGTTCATTTTTCTTGGGTCGGGACATTAATTAACGATTAATATTAGGTTCCGTATTGCCAACTGAAATAAAAGTCGGCCAGTTTGTTTTTGAGCGCGGATATTAATAGCGCTAAATTTAGTCCCGTATTACGCTAGAATAAAAGTCGGGATGTTTGTTTTGAGCTCGCGGACATTATCAGTGTATACGGCAGCTAAATATAAGCCGCTATTAAGGGCCTGGTCACACTGCAGTTTGGACTACCTGCGATCAAATGAATTGTCGGACAAGGGGCCTCCGCAGCCATGGTCGCAAGTAACTCGTACGATTTGTTGCTTGTATGCGTCACATTTGTACGACCTGCTTTGCCACTTGTCGTAGAGTACATCGCCGACGAATACCAACACTAATGTACCACTAGTTGCACGTTACCTAGACAAGTTCGCAGTCAGTCGTGCGATCACCTGCGTGCAAGTGTGGGGCAAATGTGCGATTACCTACGGCTAATGGGTACAGCAAACGGCGATTAGCTGCGACTGTGGCAGTTATTCGTGGATCACTTGCATATGAATGATAGCTAATAGTACGATTACTTCTGACCCATCGTACGAACGTCGTGCGTTCATTTTGGCTTTCAAACGAGGCTACGTTGGCATTTCCGTATATTGCTAAATTATGCGTTTGTGAAAAGAAGGTGTGGAATGCCGAATGCTTTTTAACAACCTCAACAAAGGAAAATATTTATTTTACGTGCATTTACTTCACGTTTGCTAATAAATCAGTGTTCACTATCTGACATGCACCACTAAATGTTCAGAGAGACCAAAATGCTACGTTTCGTACATTATTACTAAAATTTGCACGACATGCCTCAAGAAAGCTCAAGAAGAGGCGAAACTGTAGCGGTAGGAATAGAAGAAGGCCTCCATCGAAGATGCACAAGATGATTGTTAAAGGTTGCATTCCGGACTTGATCCCGAGAATTGACATTCCTTTACTGAACAGCAACAACAAATATCACAGAAAAATGGCATTAATCGACTTCCAGGTATTCGCAAGTCTAGGATCATTTTACTATCGCTACGATGAGCTACCATTTGACGTGCGACTACCTCGATCAGTTTACCACTTCTTCGTTATCTATGCAAATTCCCTCTTCGGAAGCTGCCAATTAGTGGCACGATCATTACGGTGATTGCACGATGCCCGCCACATCACTGGCGATGCTCTGCACCTCTTTGCGATCAAATGATCGCTAGCCAGGTTTCAAAACCTGTTTGAAAACCTTTTTTCGATCGTACCACACCTGCTCGATTCACAAGTGATTTCATGGTTGTCGTACGATACATCGCACGATCTAGCTTGCCAAACTACTCGGCGATCACCTTGCGATAACTTCGTGCGTAACTCAATCGCAGGTCGAGTCGCCAACTGTTAGTGTGACCAGGGCCCTAACGTGCGCGACTAAAAAAAACAAATTCCTGACTTTTGTTTCAGCGTAATACGGGACCAAATATTATCGCCCATTGAATGATTTTCAGTGGCTCAAAACAAACTGTCGACTCCTATTTTCTAGATGTGATACGGGGCCCATATGTAGGCCACTAATGTCTGCGGCCCTCAAAACAAACTCCCAACTGTTTTGTTTATTTCATGGATAGTTAATTCCGCTTATTTTTACGGCCAATAATTATCGAGGACCGGTAAGGATTTTCTTTAGTGCATATCATCAGGCATGAGAATTTCTCAACGAAACAGGCCCAGAACACATTTGGTACCCAGTACCTTTAACATTCGGCAGCTTTTGTTTTTTGCACAAGACAGCCTCTTGGGACAGATGCCCCCATCCTATCCCACCCCCTCCATTTTTTGTCTTATTTGTTTAATATAACATTATAGACAGTTAAGGCTAGCCTTTTTTAAATTAGTATCCATGCACAAAAATTGTTTCCAGGCCATTTATTTGTTTAAAACGTAACATTATTCTTCCTGAGTCATCAGACATAAAAGCTGCCAACTAGTAGCAAGGAATGCCACGCCGCAAGGCTTATCACTAGAACAAGAAAGATGACCATTCGTATCTCTATTTATCAGCCCATTTACGGTGCCAGGAAAAATTGTCAGAAGGTAAAAATGTCAGCGGTAATAATGGTCAGATGGTAATAATGTCAGATGGTAAAATGGTTCAGAGGTACAAATGTTCAGAGATTGGTAAAAATTGTCAGAGGGTAAAAATGTCAGCAGGTAATAATGTCAGAGGTAAAAATCGTCAAGGTGATCATAAATCGTCAAGAAGATACCTTTCAAAGTAAGCCTTTTGTTAAAGGGAGGGAAGGCACCGGCAACTAACCAGGCATAAGCTTAAGAGAACATTTGAGTTACTTGCCAACCAATCACGATTCGCGCACGTATACACATTGCGAAACTGCACAAGCATGACCGATGCATGCCACCCGAGTGCGTTAAGTCACGCTCGCAGTAATGTTATTGCACTTGGTTTGAATCGATTAACTCCTCCCCTACACTGTTTCTGCAAGTTTTATTTAAGGACAAGGCTTGGCAAAGACATAAAATTAACACGAATTAACTTAATTTTATAGGGCCTTGCTAAATGTGAGCTGTCACACAATAGCCTCTTATTTAGGCCGTATTATTACCATATACCATAATTCTCAACAATATCTCTCAATGCCTCTTATTATTTCTTAACTCTATGCCTTGTTAGTTGCGGGGTGCCTTCCCCTTTAAAGAATAGGTCTGCTCCCTTTTATCCTGATTTTTTTTGCGACTTGTATACCCTTGTTTCACTGAACACGCGCGACATTACCCGTCATAGAAGAACAAACATTTTATACGCTCGGGGGGTTTTTGTGTACAAAACATGGTGTCTTAACCTTGTAATATAGGTTCCCTGTCATTTTCGCAAACTTTTTTGCCTCGATTTTAACTTATCAATATTCTAATCTCAACCGCTTTGATGAATCCGGACAAAACTGAATTTTCAATTTAGTTGCATTGTTTTCAAGTTATCGAATGTTTGCTTTTCATAACACACTTGCCTCATATCAATTTTGTAAAAAAAATCATGTCATTCAGTATTCATTATTCAAATTCAATCTATTAGGTCAAAGAGGTTATCTGCTCGCTCAATATTTACAGTTTCTATTCATTTACGTGTATCTGTTTATGCTTTAGAAATTCTATTTTTAAAAACCTTGTCTCCCATTACTTTGTTGAATGTAATCTTTGGTTTATGTTTTTCTAAACTGAATCATTTCACACACACACACACACACACGTTATCATCACACACACACACACACACACACACACACACACACACACACACACACACACATACACACACACACACACACCGATACTACACACACGCACTATACAAGCGTATGTGTTGTTATGGTGTGTGTGGTGAATTGTGTGTTGTGCTGTGTAATGTGGTGTGTGTACGTGTGTGTACCCGTGTGTGTGTGTGTGTGTGTGTGTTGTGTGTGTGTAATGGTGTGTGTGTGCGTGTGTTCGTGTGTGTTAATGGTGGTGTGTGTGTGTGTGTGTGTGTGTGTGTCGTTGTGTGTGTGTGTGTGTGTGTACGCGTACGCCACAGTAAGATATGTCAATAGCCAGGAAGTACACGTTCATTTCGTGACTGAAAATAAGATATGTGCGATTTCATTAACACGGTTGCCACATTCTTGAATATGAATGCTGTGAGATACACCACATTTTTAACCACGTGAGATGAAAGCAACATTTTACGGCTTAGTAATTGGACTACAGTCTTTGAGAAACGAAATGTTTATAATGAAATCGAATGTCAATTTGAATTTAAAACGATATTGATTTGTATCACGGTTCATTCCTATTTGCACACTTGAAACTGAATGTTATGTTGTAACAAATGGGAATGCAAAATAAACGTTGCTTGAAAATGACCGGGAAACCAATATATAACATTGACCCCCGAGCCCCGGTCGGCCCTTGTACCCATAGACCACATTACTTAGCATCGTACAAACGATACTGACATGCTAGGTCTGCGGATACGAAAAAATACTTCCGATTACGATCGCGAGTACGATCACAATTCACGGCGCCTAGTTCAGTATGTCGAGTACGATAATATTACGAGTCCATCAGGAAATGGAAAATGTGAAATTGTGGCAGGCATTAGGTACTTAATCCACTTACCTCTTTCTTAACGAACTCACAGAGGCTTGGTTGTGTCTTGTAAGCATTCGCTTGAAAACATACACCCCACACACACGTAATGTAGTTATTTTTCACAATAATTAAACATTTATTTAGAGCACGATTAATTTCATAAAAATGGGTGATTTGCATGTCTCAGCGGCCGAGGAAGGCGCGTGTGGGACGGCAGGCGCAAGCATGGCGGTATAGATGGATTCCGCCATATGCGGAGAGGGTTTTACAACACTGTTCACTTGTAAAGGCCCCATACCACGATCACATGTTTTCGTCCAAATTAATTGATAATCAATTAATTACAAAAAAATTATCGTTTATGAGGGCCTTAACACCTTCAGAGACCTTTGCCGTGGACAAACTTTTCGAACAAAGATCTTGATCCTTGCTCCTTATCTAAAAAAATAATTTCTGGACATTTGATGAATTTGGCCATATGGCCTGCCGCGTCTATTACAGCTAGAATTTTATGACGAATAGGTTCTTGTGAAGGTTTTCCCTTTACAAAGTTTCGTGGGAACCACCAGCCCGCGTCACTTGCCCAGCTGTATAAATTCCATTTCGTTTCATGTTATCAACATTTAAGGCTAACCGGGCTTCTCACCACATTATAATAAGCGCACGTTTTACAGTCTGACAGCTAGCTGTTCCTCGTCTCGTTCGTAATGGTCAGGATGCATGCAACACGGGGGGGGGGGGGGCAGGGGCGACCTCCCTCTATTTTTTTACATAATGAAAATTAAAAGTGATCTTACGGTTTTTCTATAGAAAAAAATCTCGCCTTCCCTCCCATTGTTTGTTTCATTTTGCATATTTAGTATTTTTTTAAATAGTATTTTGGGTAGGCTACCAATAGTTTGGGTTGTCGTTCGGCTCCTGCCCCCGCGTGTTCAGATGCTGTTTGGATTGTAATTTGGCAGGCTAAAAATGGGGCGGCCAAAAAAAAACATGGTTTTGGGTCGTCGTCTGGCCCCCTAGCCCTCCCCCCCCCCTTTGTCCAAATGCCTGTTTTTACTTGTAACATTGGCTAGCAAATATGTTGGGGGTCGGGCAAAATTTTTCCCGACAAATTTTTTGCCCCTTCGATAAGTATTTTTACCCCTGGGCGCCGCCCTTCGCGAGATTTTATTTGGGAAGTTGATTCCTGATGTGTTGATGAATGCCTACAAAGTGTCGGGGGGTACAAAGGATAATGGACGGTTGATAAAGGTCTATAAAGGTGGGGTAAAAATAATTTTGACGGTAATATGTACACTAAATAGTTTTGAAGCGAAATGGTATAAATACGATTTGGAAATGTTGTTCGAAGAACAAGAGGTTGTTGTGTTTGGTTCTGTACTCCTACATATAATTTAGCGGGTACAGAAAACATACGGGGGGGAGGGTTCAATGACGACTTCATTCCTTTTTTACACATTGTACTGTGAGTCATGGGATTCCCAAAACAAAAGAGGGAGCAAAGTTTTGTATGTGTCTGTACATGTTGCTTCTTTATTTTATTCAACTGACAATTTACCTATGGACATTATTACCTCTGATATTACCTCTTGACATTTTTACCTCTGACATTCTTACTCTACTGAACATTTTTACCTCTGAATTTTCTTACTCTGACATTATTACCTACTGACAGTTACCTCTGACCATTTTTTACTCTGACATTTTTATCCTCTTGACATTATTCTCTGACACTTTTTTACCTCTGATATTATTACCTCTGACATTTTTACCTCTGACATTTTTACACCGAGCCGTCAATTACACTGGCTCCAAAGTAGACACCGGATTCTGTTTAAGATTATATCTCTTGTGCCCGGCATCCGGGGGGGGGGGGGTCGCTCTCCACACGGCTTGCTATGGACCCACGTCAAGATAAAGCGTCGAAAAGGGCCCCTTTTCCAGCCTTTGGACGTCGTCGATGTCTTTTGGAAAAATGGTCGCTTTTTCAGCACCATTCGCCGGCAATCGCCACTTAGAGTAGCATTTTCTCACATGTCACGCCATTTAGGGTTAATAATTTGGTTTTTAGATTACGCCATTTAGGGTTGCAAATTTGAGAAAATCTAAAAACATCTCCAAATGAACGTTTGTTAATTAGGAAAATTATAAATCAATTATTAAGTGAACCTTTTCGGGTTATGCAATGTACAATAATGTTTTAGATGAGAAGGACACTTGGGTTTATGGTATCATATTAGTTGATTTCACTGTTTACGCCACTAAGGGTATGAATCAGTGGATTCCCTGTTCACGCCACTTAGGGTATCAGAATAAGAGGATTTCTTGCAAGTCACGCCACTTAGGGTAGCTTTTTACTTGCGCTACGCCGTTTAGGGTTGCAACTTTGGTTATGTAGGCTACGCCGTTTAGGGTGCATTTTTGAGGTTGTTGGACACGGATGGATAGCAGACCATATGGAGAGTGACCCCCACCCCACCCCCCCAAAAAAAAAAACCGGGCTTTTGTGTTCCTATGTATAAATGGTCTTGCCCCATCCTACCTACAAGAATAACTAGTCCAATATCGCCCCAGTAGAAATCTTAGATATCAGTCCAAGTCCCTTCCCATTTCCCCTAAAATAATACACAGTTTTTCTGGTTCAAGATCGTTTCAGTTAGTGGCTCCTGAGTTATGGAATAATATCCCGGACACAATAAAAACATCAAAGAATATTGATCAACTTATACAAAGCTTCCCTTAAAACTTACTACTTCATGTTGGACAACAGAACTATTGAAATTGTTGATGTCAAACTTTTTTCTGTCCTTCCTTTCTCAGAGCGCATGACATTTATATTGTGATATGCGCCAGATAAACACAGTTTATTATTATTCTCCTGTGCAAGTTAGATTTATAGTTCAAACCATACACATACTTTACTTTCAATGGCAAAGGTATGGCATGGCAGGTAGGCATAAATGGAGGGATGTATATATTAAAGATACTAATGGCACGTACCTTAACCCCAACTTTTTGCATTGCGAAGAAAGATGCTGTCCGGATATGTTGGCTCATGTATGACCACAACTTCAAGGCAGGTCTTCCCGATAACCACTGTGCAGCAGCTTGCAATACTTCAGTGTGTTGAGATTCAAATGCCACCTCAAGGACAAATAAACCATCAGGGTCACTACTCGTCAGGCGATTCATCACAGCTATGCCGACTTCCTTCCCTTGTGATGCTGTAAAATACAATAGATATCTGAATTCCTCTTTCTGCCCAGACACAATTTCCGTCAACTTCTTGCCGAAGTCTGTGAGGTTTTCCTGATGTAACTTAGTCAGATAAATTGATGCCATATACTCCTGTAACAACTTGTGCTGGAAGCTAACGTGGGATGTGCATGCTTTTGCCCATGAAAGTCGGGTAGTAGGGATTAATTTCTCTTTGCTCAGAATACCAATTTTACAACCCACATCTACGTCACCTTGTTGAAATTGTTCTTCCATGAAAACAAGTTTCGTTTCAATCAGACCACTGTACGCGATTTCACCAATTCGCTGGAAGAGAAGGCTTATTGTGTCGTCATCAAAACTCTCATAATTCTTTGCTTTACTGTGATGTACAAGAAAATCAGCCATGTTTCCCATCACCTGGGAGAATGTCTGGATACTTTGAATCTTTTCTTGCCACTTCGCATCTCTCCACATATTGCAAAGCATTGCGCAGTATAGAGGAAATCGTGCAATATCTGTTGCTATCAAATAATTTCCTTTTATGAAGTCAGCAAGATGTTGTGCTCCATCCTCATTTTCGCGGAAGAATTTTCTGATGTATGTAGAAATGTTTTCTGGTTTGAATCCCTCTAGCTCCATAAATGCATAATGCTTGTAGAGTTTTGGATCATGTGCAATGTGATCACTCTTCCAAGGGCGTGTTGTTACCAGAACTCTGCATGACTGTAATTGATTACACCTCAGTACTTCTAATATGTAATCGGTACGTTCTTTGCTGGAAATATTGCCATCATACTCGTCATATCCGTCCACTAAAATTACAACCTCCTTGGGATTGCTCCTGATATAGTCCTCAATTTGTGATGGTGTTATGTCAGTGGTATCAGGTAAGAGATTCTTCACAATAACCTTGGGCAAAGTGTCATCTTTTTCCATGTCTCGCATTGCAACAACGAAGAGAAGTTGGCATTCTTGGAGTATTTTCCCCTCAGCCCAGTCCCATGCCAGTTTCCCAATGAAGGTACTTTTTCCTGCGCCTGCATCTCCTTGTATGAGCAAGCGGCTTGGCAGCGCTTTATTTACCTCAATCTTGAATATGTCTTCATATTTCAATGGATTTTTCTTGGTTACGTTATTCCTGTCGTGACTTAAAAGACTTACATTTGTGAAGATGTGTTCAAATTCCAAAGCTCGTGGGTCTAGAGGAGAGGTTTGTATTTGACACAGGTTCGTGCGATAGAACTGAATTAAATCATCTTTAAATTGCCGAATCTGATCGTCTTTCAGTGATAACGACACTATTTGCGGGATATCTGCAAAATTAGGAACAACACGAACAAATTTAAATAAGTTTTCATTTGAATACGTCACCAGAAGGCCGTTTTGTGTGTTATCTCTGAGTGAGTGAAATTAATAAATTTCTTATTTCATTACTAAACAAACCCCTGCAGAATATCACATTGTGGTTACAAGGCTGTATTCTGTGGGGAAGGAGAAAAGGGGCACTAAGATATATGTGTTTTAAGATCGTAAAATGTAAAGTTTTTTAACACAATGATTAAGACTTCATTTTTCAATCAAATTTAAAGCCACAGGCTATCAATGACCACAGTAAAAAAGAAATGCCAGCTACATAACACTGCATACTCTAAGTGTACTCAGAGTACTCATGTTGACCGGATTCTCCATGCCCATTTCCTCCCACATCTACAGTGTGTAGATCTTCCCCGCAGTGGAAATAATCCACTCATGCATATCTTGCCAGTGGTAGCATAACGTTCCAATATTTTATATTCTAGGGTGTTTATTTGTCCATTTAAGCACTAATGTGTAGCTCAGATAGTACAGCGTGTCCCAGAAAAGGGGAAACTGGAATTCATGGCAGAAACATTCTATCACAATGAATAATTACTTCAATGAATTACGTATGTTTGTAAAGTTCTGTTTCTCTTCTTTCATTTGACACATAACTTGTCATTCATCGTTCAGGCTTGATTGAATTAAAACAATGGATATTGGTGCTACCAAAATTTCATTTGCGCGCGCATATTCCCTCTTTGAGTACATTTTCATGGTAGTAAATTTATTTATTTTTAAAAAAACAAAAGCATGACATAATCATTCATAATTTCCTCTATTACCTGACACCTCATGCGTAGAAAATAAATAACAAATGCTGGAGAACAAGTAAAATTAAAACATGCCTGTTTTAGCGTGATTTTTAGAATGAATACATTTTGAGCAATTGGAAGCGAGCTGAACAAAAAGGTTCACCCCAAGGTTGACTTCACACAATATCTTGTTTGGGGCACAACGATAAGCTCCGAATCATGTTCGTTAGGCAATTTCTTGATTGCTGACTGCGAAATCCAGAAAACAGGGTTTATGAATGCATTTTGGAACATTTCTGAAAACAAGCATTTCACATTGTCTTTTCTCACTGATGCATCGACTATTTTTCACAAATGTGGTATCATATCAAAGAAGATAAAATCGGCTCTTCAATGATGTCCTTCAATCTCGAATATTCTGAATACATTCAAGCATGACAGTTTGAATTTCAAATTTTCTTCTGCAAATAATTTTATGACTGTGTCCATTCTTATTGTCTTTGCTCAGCCATAAATGGGAATCTCTGTGACCGGTATCAAATTAAAAAAGAAAAAAATTGCTTTCTAACCATGTACGATTTTCTTTTCATATTTGTTATTAAGAAATATCTTCATCAATCTCGGTTTCCTTTTTTCTGGGACGCACTGTATGAAGCTTCACAATACGGAAATACGGAACAAGAATATTTAATCGATGGAAATTTGTAACATAATATTGGATAGTTTGTGCATTGATAGGAAAAATTAATACCTTCGGGTATCTCAATATCGTCAAAATATTCTTCAGCAAAGGACACCAGCGTTGCGCTGAGCAGAGCTTGTTTCATCCTCCAAGATTGGTCAGCTGATCGTACCGTGTCCCGCCAGTCGCGGAGCATCTGCACCGTCCCAATTGAGGTCACTGTACCGGAGAGCTTGTTCGTCTCTATGTACTTGCTTACCCTGTTCAAGCTGAAACCCAATGCGAAACCAAAGTCACGCATATGTTCGTCTTTCCATATCTTTCCAGCCAGGCTTACCAAGACTTGATCGTCTATTGCTCCGCCTGATGGTGAGGCGGTCTGTCTTCTGTGAATAAATAAAGTAAACAAACAATCCCTGCCAGAAACACCAAGCCTAATGAAGGACTAGAAAAAATGAAGAATTATGAGACAAAAGAAAGGTTTACAAGTGTATAAAATCAGTAAACAAGATCATTATAGTATCAGAAGGCAAACCTGAAATATTTTACCTCGGAGCATGGTTTCAACTTCTTTTCATATATTTAGAAACAGAGCATAATTATTATATCTCTTATTTTTCTAACTTCGAGTATTACTTTTTAAATTGAACGTAAATATACTTTTTATATTCCAACCAATTTGGTGGACCTTCAAACTCTCCATTTAAAAATCATTGTTTGACATTTGTTTGATATGATAGTTGGTGCAATATGATCCGCGTATTAGCGAATCACCTCTTGATTTACTCATAATCTAAATTTATATTTCTGTTTATCTTACTTCTTCCCTTTTTTCGTGACAAGCCTATGTCACGAATGGCTCAGCCAATGAGCTTAAAACTTTGAAAGATGATGTCCCATTTATGAAAACAATTTTTTGTCAATATCTCATGAATGAATAACAGTTACATGACCAAATGTAGGACAGATAAGGTTCAGGCCTAGGGTCAAATTCCAATTGATACCATGTTTGCGTGGGCGTCAAAAGGGATGTGTTAACCCCCATATTTTTTTTTTAAATTCATAGTGCTGACAACGGATAGCTTTGAACCTAAGGACTGTCAAAGATTAATGGTCGTATTCTCTTTAGACTTTATAATCAGAGTGACGCGCGCACTACCTAATCCATATCAGTGACTCGTGGATGATGCACCCATCCTCATTGAGTCAACCCCCCCCCCCATCTTAACAAAAAAGCTAAATTCACCCCTGAGCAGAATACATCACAAAGCGAGGTTTACAACGAAACATTTTTAATTTTTTTCCAAAACACATTTCATGTTTTAATAATCTGACTTCCAATTACAGTTTTGCTCGAATAACAATAAAGAGAAAATCAGCTAAATATCTGCGTGTGTCTAATATCCCGTTGGACTCTAAAGTGCTCCGTTTGGATCCCCTTACCCCTCCCTCCTCGTTGGAAATACGTTCCACCACACTTTGCTATTATGTAGCTCAGATATTACAATTTGATAATATCTGTTAAGTCCCACAATGTTGGATGTTTCGTTAATTCCTCGTAGGCCTACATTTATTTGATGGGTTTATACATGGGTCTCGGAAGTGGCGCATGGAAGCAGCTATGAAAAAAAACAATGTCTAGCCTGAATTTGTATTTCTGTCATTCACACTAATAACAGCCATTCTGGGCCACATTAAAACTCCTCATTTTTATAGCTTCAGGGGGCTCCAGCCCCTCGCCCCCTCCCCGGCCAGGGACCCTTAAACGGACCCCATGGACCCCAGGCCGCGACAGTTCGCTCGCCTTGCGTGTTGGATAGTGGCGCAATACATATTCTCGATAACAATATGGCGCCTCAACAATAATAACCTAGAACCCTTGTTCTAGGTTGATGTCAACCGTTGATCATTTGTACAATAAGATTATTGACAAATAATTATGTGCGCAGCGTAATTTTATAGCTTCCGTCAATCTTCCCTGTCTTCGCATATCAATACAACAGGAAGTTGAGTGTCATCATTTTATTTATTGCGAAGCTATAACAATTGTGTCATATTCACTACTGACTCCCCAACATAACCTGTCTATTTCTTCATCCTAAATAAACTTGTAGAATTACGTGTTTTTACGCAAGTGATTTGCATCTAAACAGACTGTGTACCTGTGAAGTGATTATTTGAAAGAATGCCAAAGATATGCCAAACTTAGCTACACCACTTGGCAATCCTATCTTCGTTTGCATATTCTTAACTAACGTATTTGGGTGCACATAAACATAATTATAAGTGATATGTCTCGTTTAATTTACATGGTGTTTTATTACACATATCCAACTATTTCCTAGCATATATACCTGTATTGCTTCTATATTGTATTTTTGTTCTCACTGTTTACGTGCAAAATAAATCAAATTCGTGGTATTACAGATGGATATACATGTATATACACTCATGCTCATAATTATGGAATATTTTCTTTATACTTCCGTTCTTTCTCCTATATCTTCCAAAAATTTCAAGACAAGTGTTTATTTCACAAAACGCAGAATGTGAAGCAATTTTTGGATTTCATGAGATGACTTAAATAAAAACAAAAGAGTGTTATCCAGTTTAGAACCTCAGCTGTATGCACTTGTCACTTTTACATGTATTTAATTCTTATTCTTCTACGTAAATGTGCAGTACACGGTTGATTTCATGTAGCGTCAATATATTATTTCTAAAGGCGAGTATCTTACTGTTTATTCAGGTTTCATTTTATTTAAAACATTCGTGTTTAATAGGTCTGATTTAAAGCCACATGACTAAGATTTATCACACTTAAAAATGTGAGCTACATAATCCTCCACGATCCAAATGTATTTGATAAGGTCTAAAAATGAAGCCCTGAAACAAAAATGTATTTCAAACTGATGATTTAGTGTTATAAAAAAGTGAAAGTCTACAAGCATTCAAATTTACCAGATTCACCTGCCCATTTCCTCCCATAGACTTACTGTGTGCAGATCTAGGCTATTTTATCATCCACTGGATTAGAAATCGTTTTTTCATGCATACCTTGCCATTGGCAGCATATAACTTTCCAAACTTTGGTAATCTAGGGCGTTTATTTATCCATTTGAACACTTAAATGTAGCTCAGATTTTTTTTAATTTGAAGCTACACAATGTTAGCCTATCACTTTAAACTAATACGGCAGATGTCAGAATGTTTGTTGTATAGCTTTTACTCCTATTTTATTAATATATTAAACAATGTACAATAGAGTTTTGATGATATTTTTGATAATCAAGGTTGGTTTTAATGTTTGTTTAGCTGTAACCTACAGTTTACCCACATTGTAGAGATGTTGCATGTATATAATATTTCAAGTAATGTGTTATATTTACTCCGCAATATAAATAACAGGGAACATATACATTTATTCAGAAAAAAATAGTAACACTGATAGTGATGATAATATGCCATGATTACTCCCTTAAACTTAAAATATCATCAATACAATCGTATTTGTTGTGTTTTACTGGGATCCAGTTTGGCATTATTGCCTATTTAATTTTTAAACCATGATGAATTTATATCGTTGTCAATTATGTGGTATAATATTTTGTCGTGTGAACACACCGAATTTCCTTTGTTGTTAAACATTTGGACAATAAAATTAATTGAATTGAATTAAATTGAATACAATATATTGTTATATACATGAATATTATAAACAATAATGGAAAAAATCCCAACTTATTAATTTTTGTATACATCTAAGTGAAATTTCTGCCGCAATTCTTTATTATACGTTAAACCTGTCAAAAACGGAATTTCTAAAATACACTACAAATTTTATTATTACCTGGGTTAATTTTTATAAACCGTAATTTACGCCACGTAGCAGGTATTTTCATGTTTTATATGTAACAATTTTTATTTCATTCTGTGAATATGATTATCTTACCTTATATTGTTATATAAACTCAACACTTTTCAGCTATCTGGCTGTTTGTTGTGTCAGTAAAACTAATTCAATTCATTCACTTTAATTCAATTATCTTGCAACGTAACAAAATGTGTTGACATATCTCAATTGTGCTTCAGTGCGAAAATGTTTTAAAGATATGGCAAAATTGATTTGACACAAAGGCATGTTATTATTATAAGAATCAAAATATACATGATGTAAATATAGCTCCAGATGAAATGAACATTTAAACTTTTGTTTGATTACAATGAGCCAAAAACCTATTGTATAGAATGAGGTGCAATCACGCAACACACGTGGCAAATATAATGTTGTATAAGTTTCCTTTATATTTACTTTAAAGTAATAGGCTATCATTGTGGAGCTTCAAATTAACAACTCGTCAAACTTTGCTATCTTAGCTACATAGTACTGTTTGAATGGACAAGTAAACACCCTACAATACAAAAGTTTGAAAATTTATGCTGTCACTGGCAAGATATGAGTGAATAAACAATTAATACTCGGGGCGAGTAAAAAAAATAGCCTAGATCCACACACAGTACGTCTATGGGAGGATATAGGCAAGTGAATTTGGTCAACTTACGATTTTCACCTTTTTTAAACGCTTAAAAAAAAAAAATGAAATGCAATTTTTTCCAGGGTTTTATTTCTAAACCTTATCAAAGACAATTGGAAGGTGGAGAATTATGTAGCTCACATTTTTTTTTAACTGTGGTAAATGTTAGCCAGTGGCTTTAATTTACTTACCCACTCCTCGGACCGGGATTTATCTCCACATCTCCAGCACCCATTAGAAGACTAATGATGACGAAAAACAAAAGGAAAGTGACTATCTTCGTAGGAAAACGAGAACGTGGAGTTTTCCCGTTGGTATCTTTTATTCCTTCTTCCGATTCAAATGGGCCACCTTTCTGTCGCGATCGATGACGTCTTTTATTCGAAGCACGCGACCCGACGCTCTCCCCCGATTGCAAATGCCGTTTACATCCATCCCTCGGATGATACGTCCCAATCCTCATTCGCCACTCACCCAAAGAAACCGGCATCTTAGTGCATTATCATCTCAAAGGTCAATGAATAAATGTGAGCACTCTGAGTGTTATCCACTTTCGAACCTCAGCTGCAATATAGGTCTGCGTTCTCTCTTCGTCTTTGATAGAAGCGAGAAACGATTTATTTTTAAAGAAGAATACCGAAATGAACATTTTATTACTTCAGTATAATATTTTTATGGACGTATGCATGATTTGCAATATCATATTGCAGTGATACGCTCAAAGTTCACAGTCAAAGTCTACCACTTGAATATGACCCTAAGACCTTAAGGCGTCTGGGGATGTGTGAAACCGAGCTTAAAGCTCATTGTAACGATGTGATATTGTGTCATTCGTTTTTATGAATATTATCTATGATAGGCTGCACAAATATCTTGTTCGTATGAGCTAAAATTAGTCGAAACTTTTTTCCACACATATAATGTACAATAACATATATTTATTCCTGTGTTCCGTAGATCATTAATCTAATATTGACACGGTAATGACAATTATGTCATTTGTGAAGTTCATGTATACACATTTATTGTTTATATCGTGTTATGCCAGAAGGCTATCATCAAGATATCACCCACTTAGTTCTAACCCACAGACTGCCCTTGTTATTTTAGATAAGTGTATCCTACACACAGACACACAGACACACACACAGACACACACAGACACACACACACACACACACACCACACCGCACACACACACACACTACACATACACACACACACACACACACACACACACACACACACACACACACACACACACACACACACACACACACGCGACACACACACACACACCCACCCACCCCCACCACACACACACACACACACACACACACACACACACACACACACCACAACATGCACACACACTCTACTAGCTTCCAAACAGTGAAATTCCCACTTGCTTCATTAGTATAAGCATTTTAATACGCTCGTTCATAAGTAACTTGCCATAACCAATGTACTTTAATATACATACAAACTGGTTTGTCGGTTAAGCATTATGCCCCTCATGTACACAATATTGCACAGATAGAGGATACTTGATCATTGTTATTCCAGAGTCAGTGATCTTTCGCAAGCATATATACTGCCCTAGTGTTGTTTGTCTGCATGCTCAGTTCATAGTTACTTATGTACAAGTCATTTGATTACCAATGCAATCAGAACAATGTGATTTGTTAAGTGTCAGTAAACCTTTTATATTCAAAGGTCGTAACAAGGATTAAAACAAAAAACAAGGAGGTCACCACGAAATAAGTTTCTTCGACGACACAAACACGTATCTTGAGAAATCGGACACTCCCTGATTCTAGCCAATTGAAAATGCCTACTGTCATATTTCATGCCCACATTTTTGCAACAAAAAGAGGAAAAGCGCGGTGATTGCCAGGCGCGACGGTCCATGTTCTTTGGATGGGGGGGGGGGGGCAAAAGGGAAAAATATTCAAATTTTTCGGATAGCAGAATTGATGAAATATTGAAGACATTTGTATGTTAATAGTATCTTTGATGCATTTTAATGGTTTATAGATGATTCCAATGACTTTAAAAGAATATATTGACATTACATACTAGAATTTTTTCAAGTGCAAAATGATTGGGCAAATCGATATGTTTGTCCCCCCCCCCCCAAATATTCATGGGGGCGCGATCGCCCCCCCCCCCCGCGATCCGACTCCTCTTGTGCTTTGCGGATGTTTTTAACTCCAGTGGTGAGACTTGTTGCCTAATTATCTACAAAACTGTCCATTCAATATCAGAACACAATTCATTGCTGTAGAGATAAGAGATTATGTAGGGAATTGTTAACATATACACAGAGAACACTTGGATGAGGCTCTAAGAGGTGGGTTTCCTCTCCCCGCAACAGCATCAGGATTAGGATACCGAATAATAAGATGAAATCTGTAGATGTTCCGGTCTGTACTCACTACAGGTTTTGTAGAAACTGAACTGAAGAATATAACTTATGCATACGTGGTATGAGGAGCGACGGATTGGAATCTTATCTCCCACCAGTACTTGTCCAGTTATTCTTTTAAACATGTCCGTGGTCTTGGGCAAACTGTTTCAATCGCTGACAAATCGTCGGCTGAAAAAAATTGCTTCTAATGTCCAGTCTTGATCTTTGAGTATAGAGCTTAAAATTGTGACAACGCGTGGTAATTGTGTTGATATCAAATATAATTTCGGTCATGCTACATCTAATGATAATAATAGTCTTTATCATTAATGATAAATGATAATAATGATGATGATAATAATAATAATAATAATAATAATAATAATAATAATAATAATAATAATAACAGAGAACATCACCGACACAAAATGATAATACAAATGCATGTAATAATAGTAATGATAATGGGAAGAAGAAGAAGG
>JZLH01S0426504.1:39441-53026 GCA_001188425.1 Eucidaris tribuloides
TTCATAAGGAGGGGCGGTGGGACACGTCCCCCTTGCCCCCCTTGCCCCCCCCCCCGGATTTCCGTCCATGGTTGCTACAAGTCGGCGACTTCTCATCCGAAGTCCCCGTTTTACATGACCAGGGGATGTTTCATAAAGCTGTTCGTAAGTTACGAACAACTTCACGAACGACTGGTGATACTTTCTTGGGTGCCAATCAGTTTCTCATGCATTTACATGTACCACGAGAAGGTATCACCAGTCGTGCGTAAAGTAGTTCGTAACTTACAACAGCTTTATGAAACACCCCCCAGTTGGCTTATTGCATTTTTTCTCCCGCTTGGACCAGACTCATTGCCAACCACTATACACAACCACAACTAGAACAACTAGGAACTAGCTCAACTACTTTTCACCTGGTCTGAACTGGATTCCAGTTGATTGCATTTCTCATATTTCGATATTGAAACTATCATTCACTTAATGGAGTCAAATGATACCAGTACCAGTTGCCTTTTTGGTCTTGAATAGTTTATTTATGGACCTGGGTATATCGTAAATTCGTTAGAAATATAGCCCGATTTATTTGGTCATATTATTCAAACCATAGGAACATTCATTTGTCTGTTGTTCATCATCTTTCTTTCGCAGGCGTGCTCATGTCGGTAGATTTGATCGTAAATCGTCCAGCCTCCACCAGTATATGACAGAATTCAAAATTATATTCATGGTTAGACACAAATCTGTGTATAACCAGCAATTCATATAGACCTTACACATGGTTTCTTCCACAATTTTCAACACCATTGCAGCCAAATAGCAAACGACAGTTGTTCCGTAGATCAGAGTCAGAGTGTGAAGTAATCGTCTGTTTTCTCGAATCACGGTTTGCGACTGCGACTGCGCTGTCGGAGTATTGTGGGTACTTCTGCGATATAGAATGACGTAACAAATTGATATCAACACAATGACACAAACACAGCCGAGACCGAAAACAAAGGAAAGAGAACCTCCTGTTACGAAGAAAATGGTAAAAACTCCGACATTACATGTCCATGTGAAGACGCAGACATTAAAGCACTTTTTGGTGGTGAGAATTTGGCGCGTACCGAATGGATCCAGAACCACGGTGACGTACCTATAAACTGCCACAGCTAGGATACTCAGAAGTTCTTCATTCAACGTCAGCATCAGTACAGACCGCATTACTAAGTTAGTCATGTCGACATGTTTTGGATCACTTCCACCATCCAAGTTCTGGAAAGGAAAGAGAGTAACCATTATAATTATAATTATTATTATTATTATTATTATTATTATTATTATTATTATTATTATTATTATTATTATTATTATTATTATTATTATTATTATTATTATTATTATTATTAATTATTATCTATTGGTAGATCAATACTAATCTGCAGGACACTATGCTGCATGTAACTGTTTAATTTCTCATGTGCACAAAATCACATATCATACATGATGAATACCCATGCAGGGCAAGGGGCTGAAAATAGCCTAGGAATTTTGGCATGGACTGTACAATGATTCAGTTACAAAAAGTTAACTTTTTACCCTCTATACTTGTAGGGGTTCGTTAATAATTATTTGTGTAAAAAATACACTGTGCTGATTGTATGTAAACTACCGAGTGTCCCAGAAAAAAAAAAAAACGATACACTTATTATTATTATTATTATTATTACTGGGGGAAAAACTTTGTAATGTTTTTGATTGGTACCTTTAATATAGACTTTCCGTTCAATTTCAAACTGTTTTCATACAACAATGGAAATTGTCAATTCAGATTCGTCTTGAGATGTCAGGGTGATGCGAATACTAAGTCCAACTTCGTCCTTTGTCAACCAGTTTAAAAACATCTGCGACCGTTTAACACTGTTTTCCCGCTGCTTCGTCAATTGCAATTTCAATTCGTCGGTCAAAGTCACAGAGCATCGAGCGCAAAAAAAAAATAAAAATGAATTCGTCTCTTTGCAACCAGTTTCGTCTCTCTTTCAAGTGTGAAAAAAAAAAATTGTTTTCTGGGGGGGGGGGGGCAATTCATTATTCCCCTTTTCTAAATTTCATCTTATAATGAGACATTTCAAAGCACACGTATAAATACAGTGTTAAACAGTGTTCAGCGAGTAAGCGCTTCTTTAACACATTCAATATCACCTTGTAAATATGTTCAGACGCTAAACGTCGTGTCAAATCAACAAACTGTGGTGTCCAATTTGCAAACACTTAATGTCAATAATACAGACATCTTTGCTATCGCTTTCTAATCACAATTTTGCAATCACTGACACACACATTTATCCAGACCCATACAGTCACAAGTATATATCATATACGAAGCAAGACTATGATAACACATTAATATACAGCTAAACACAAAATTAAGACAGAGCATTTTTGCGTATGGGACCAATTGGGATGAAAATGTATTGAATTTCTTGATCAAAAACGAATTAGCTTTTAACACATGTTAGTCGTTTGCTAGCCGGAAAGAATTGTAATGACAATTGACCATTCTAAATTGAAAATATTTGAAATTTGCTGACAAATGACGAATTTAAAAGGCAAATGGGTAAACTGAAACTAAGATTTTCACGCCCCGCTCTCCGCGAGAGGAATCTGAACTGAATGTCTATGAAATGTCATAAAATGATGACGAAAATGGTCGGGAAAATCTGTATTTTTTTTTAACTCGTGAGGAAATATCAATTGATACACATAAAAGGAGGAATTGGTCTTACCGTTTCGTTGAAACAAGTGTATGTGTCCAATGCCACGAGAACAAAAGAGCAGAGGAAATCTGCCAGGGTCAAGTTGAAAGTGAATATGTAACGCTGTTTCCTCAGGATTGGTTGTAAGACGAGGAGAAGAATTATGGCTGCATTGAGAAATATCGCAATGCCTAGCAGAGTCAAGTTGATCCCAAGCAACCAGTTTGATCCGGTATCGCGACAGGAATCGTTTGAGAGTAAATGATAACTGGAATTGGTGATATCGACCATGATGTAATTGTCAATATGCGAAGTTATGGAACCAAGAAGAAATTACGGCGAAATGTTAGGACTGGAAACCAAAGACGTTTTCCTGTTGATTTTTATACATTTTTTTAATGGACTCGACTGTATAGCGAGTTTTTATACAGCTTTTTCAAGAAACTAATAGATTTTTGTTGTTGAAAATATAGACACACATATCATGCGTTTCCTTGATGGAGTCGCTTTACAAGAAGAAGAATAGCACTGTTCTCGCGAATGCTCTCGGCATGCAGTTTCGTTAAATATTTTATGGAATATAAAGTACACGCGTATCATACCGGAATTCACATTTAGGCAAAAGACGATTCCAGAATCTTTACATGTATATCATACACCCGTTGAAAGGATAGAAAATAGTAAAGATCAAAATCTTCATGACAAATTCGTCCGATGTGTCGCCTTTTTAACATTCCACTATATTAATGGTAAGGCCAATAGGCCCTATTTGCGCAAACTAATCATCAGGATATTGAAACAACTTATCTATGGTGATATAGCTATTGATAACAGCATGATTTCGAGCTAAAATTTCGGTCATTTGATCTGAAACTCGTCTGTTTTAACACGGAAGGCGTACAAGCAAAATTTGATTAAGGTGACTGACGCTCCGTTATAGTTCCTTCCTTCCTTCTCTCGGTTTTTTTATTTTTTTTTGCTTGTTTCATTCATTCACTAATTCTTTCCTTCGTTATTCCTTTCTTTCTTTTCTTCCTTTCTTCTTCCTTCTTTTCCGTCCTTCTTCTTTCTTTCCTTCCTTCCCCCGCCTTTCTTTTTCAAAATTGATTCTTTCTTTCCTTCTCCCATTTTGCTTTTTCTTGTTCACTCTCTCTTTATTTCATTTCATATAGGCCCTACGTATTTGTTATTTCAGTGAAGATGTACACGCATCATTATTAATAAGTTCTCGGGGATGGCCACGAAGATTTTTTTTCTTAAATGTTAGATTCATTTTTATAGTTTACACAAGGCCTAAACGATAAGAACAACTTTCGATGACATTACACAGTTCTGACATCTTCCAATTTACAGAAACATAGAGAGCAAACACGACTTTAATTACCAGAACCAATAATCCTGGGAATTTGGATTATTTACAGGCGTTAGAACATTTTTGTCCCTGTTTGTGGGATAATAAACATAGTCTGTTATAAAAGCTTGGAAAAAAACGTAATTGTGTTTGTGTGTACGCATGCAATTATTTAGTATTGCGAAATAACATTTCTTTTCTTTTTTAATTCTACATGCCTGCGAACACGTGAATGTATTTTGCTCTTCAAAACGGAAAATACGTTTGCTCTCGGAGATAGCTAATATTCAGTAACATTTATTTGTTCAAGGTGCGGGAGAGTGATGCAGACCCCCCCTCCCCCTCCCCCTCCCCCTCCCCCTCCCCCCTCCCCCTCCCCCTCCCCCCACACAGACACACACCTTCTTCTGGCCATTTTACAGATAACATATCTCAGCATTTTTTGATAATTTGTTCTGGCAGGACGGTAGTCATAAATTGGTTAAGCCAACTATATTTTAACATTCTGTTTTAGCTGACAATAATGTTATCATTACCCTTCTCTGTTCTAGAATGCTGAGCGCGTGGCTAGAAAGCAGGAGCTATCATTTTTTATATCACCCCGCTGGGGCTCGAACCCGGGACCTTACGATCGTGAGGCGGATGCTCTAAACACAAGCCCATCACGCCGGTTTTTATACTGTGTTTAAAAATGTACAGAAAAGTCATTCTTACTTGTCCGACTATCTTTTTCATGGATTATCAACATTTGTGATCTTCATTTGGTGTGATGATCAAAGCTGATACAAAAATAGTAACAGTTCCTCGAAGCATAGATCAGTTTACATGGGTGTTTACATTTATTTGTGATTCTATTTCATATGCTGTCGATATCTGCAGGTAGTATGGTTCAATGTTCTTTGAATTATTGTTCCTTTTTATCGGTGTAAGTAATTTCGCTTAACGGGATATAAAATCGCCATTCCGTGTAAGTATACTGTGGACGAAGTGGTTGCAGTTGAGGGAAATGTTTCAGACCATTCCCAAATCTTATCTCGGAGTCACCTGCATTCTAAGATGAATATCACCCTATATGGACCCTATATGCACAAGCACAAAAAAAGATAAAGGTAAAGGTAAAGGTAAAGGTGGGGGTTTATCGTCTTGTACCACACTGTAGAACCGTGCTCACACGACGTCACACATTACCCCCTGATCATTGGACCCATATCAAGCCTGCACATTATTGTGCGCCATCTCCACTCCCTGGGGAGTATTCCTAGCCCACAACATTCCACAACATTATTTTGAAAGTTTTTCCTTGACACAATAAACGGATATTTTGGCTGATTTAACACAAACAGATGTATGGGAGGATTTTGCTCTAAAAGCCCATTTCTCTCGATTTTTTTCCATTGACGTCGATGGCATTCCTCTCAAAAAAGGAATGGCGGCGCCAGGGTGTATCTCAGGGTGGGATGGATCGTATTCCGCGATCAAACTACAAAGCAAAAACAAACAAACAAACAAACAAACAAAAACAAACAAGACATAAAAAGGCTTCTCAGGTTCCCCGGAAACCGGTTTCATCGGTCAAACAACGAATTGTTCCAATGGTGCCTGATGAGTATTCCAAGACGGGAATCTTTGAGGTGGGGGCGAATTTTGCAAATTAACTGATTTTCGTTACTTGAAAATCTGTCGATGCGGGTGCCCCCTTTCCCCAGCTGTAGCGCCGCCACTGCTAAACAGAACTCGCAACTACCATAGCTGCGTCGCATAGTTTTATTAATGCAAAAAGATACGGGGGGAGGGGTGGTTCCCGATCCTTTGTAAGCACCCAATCTCCATCAAAACTTGCTCCGTGTGGCATGAGGAACAGGGATGAAGAAATACTTCGCAACAATACTCTAATCGTTTAAACTGGGGAGGGAGAAATGGGAGTCAATTACCGGGATTTTTTTTTCTAAAAAGCGTAAAATTGTTAGTATGTAATTGCACCTTACCGCCTCCACCCAAAAGTGCTGACACCAGTCCTCAGGGTGGGGTTCTCTCGTGCTAGCCAAAATAATTGTGTTGGGATGTAAACTTCTTATATACCCCCAACTGGTTGTGATGTCAATCACGTCACGTCACCTTGTAGAACAACCACACCCTGATGAGGTCCCTTCCTTGGACAACTACCTCAGGACAACGAGCCCCAGGGACAAGTACCAGTAATATGTATCACCCCAGAACAAAATCCCTGGACAATCTCCCCCAACAATTACTCCCAGGGAACTTACCCCAGACAATTACACTGGACAATTACCCCCAGAATGTTTGCAGCCATGGCGATTACAACCAGGATATATTCCCCTCGCCTGGACTACCCTTTAGCATACCTTCATACAACTATAAATAAGTTTTCCTCGGTGATTATTATCCTGCGGGGACATTGTTCTACAGAGCTTAGACCAGTTATGATTATTTACATCAGGGGCGGTGCCAGGGAGGGGGGGGGGCAGTGGGAGCGGCCCCCTAAAATTGTCAAAAATCTGAAAATCATGAGGGTTTTATTGAAATTTTGGCTTTTTTGAAATTTTCGCCGCTTTTGGTTTTCGCCCTCCCTATAATTTACCCTGGCACCGCCACTGGTTTACGTTTCATTTCACGGTGTTTCTGCTGACGTATGTTGTCAATACCTGCAGGTAGTTTGGTGTAATGTTCTTTGAATTATTGTTGTGATCGGTATACATTGGTATCGCTTAACTCTGGAGGTCCCTGGAGGTCATTCTGAGGATATTACTCTCGTGTATGATTGTATACGGCTACATAAACATTAAAACAGACCCTGGTGCGCGCGCACACACACACACACACACACACACACACACACACACACACACACACACACACACACACACACACACACACACACACACACACACACACACACACACACACACACACACACACACACACACACACACACACACACACACACACACACACACACACACACACACACACACACACACACACACACACACACACACACACACACACACACACACACACACACACACACACACACACACACACACACACACACACACACACACACACAACACACACACACACACACACACACACACACACACACACACACACACACACACACACACACACACACACACACACACACACACAACACACACAACACACACACACACACACACACACACAAACACACAAACATATAAATAAACACCTGTCATACGTAGTTTTGGTGAAAATCTGGACATTTAAACTTCAAAATTTACAGTGACGTTAACGTGCACGGGCTGTTCCAAAATTGTTCGATCAGCCGTTAGCCGAAGCTCGCGCGGAGTTTAACCGTTTAAGCAATCAGTGTGCTCCGCTGGTCATACGAGCGTACACATAACCGCAATTCGCAATTTGAGCAAATATCGTTATTAGTTTTTCTCATAAAACAACAAATTCATGACGTATGGATCTCCAACTTTCAACACACCATTTGTAAGTATAGGTTTTCCCGGGCATTTTCAAATTGTTTTCATCCAACAATGAAAATTTGCTATTCAGATTCGTCCTGTGATGACAGGGCGATGCAAATGCCAATTTCAACTTGGTCTTTTGTCAACCAGTTTAACAACATTTGCAATCTGTTTAACACTGTTTTCGTGCACTCTCGTCAATTACAATTTCAATTCGTCGGTCACAGTTACTGAGCGCTCGAGCACAAAAATAATTTCGTCTTTTTCCGATCAGTTTCGTCAGAATTTCATTTAGTTTAGTCTGTTTTTTTAAGTTTGAAAATAAATATTAATTTCTGGGGGTAAATATGGATTTTATCACTACTACCCTTTTCCAACTGTCATCTTATAATGAGACATTAAAAAGTAAAAACACACGTTCACTGGAAAAACATTATTTATCGAGTAAACACTTCTCTAACATATTCTTGGTATCACTTAGTAAACTTGTTCAAAGGCTGAATATCTTGTGTCAAATCACTAAACTTTAGTGCCCAATAAACATTTAGTGTCAATTTATACACTTATATTTTCTATTAAACACATCTTTGATATCCCTCTGTAAACACACTGTTTACAGTGTACGTGAATAACCACAGACATTTATTCAGACGCACAGCAATCACAAGTATACAGTGTAGACACGAAACAGCACTATGATAACACAGTAACACACAGCTAAACACTAACCCGGAGCATACGTATGGGACGAATTGGGATGAAAATTGTTTGAATGTTCTTGAACAAAGAAGAATTTATTTTTAACATTTGTCGAACGTTCGCCAGGCGGGACGAATCAAAATGACAATTGACCATTCTGAATTGAAAATATTTGAAACCTGCTACCAAATGACTAATCTAAAAGGCAAATGACTAAACTGAAAATAGCATTTAGACTTTCCGCTCTCCGCGAGACGAAACTAAACTGAAAGTAGACGAAATTTCACAAAAAGTTGACGAAAATGGCCGGGAAAACCTATATATACTAAACTACCGTTTGGTATTGATAATGAAAGGAACGATCGACAAATGTTAAAAATAAATTCGTCTTTGTTCAAGAACATTCAAACAATTTTCATTCCAAGTCGCCCCATATATGCCCCGGTTTAGTGTTTAGCAGGTTGTCATTATGCTGTTTTGTGTCTACACGGTATACTTGTAATTGTTTGTGAGTCTAGATAAATGTTTGTGATTATTCACGAACACTATAAAAAGTGTGTTTACAAAGTGATAGAAAAGATGTGTTTGATAGAAACCATATGTGTGTAAATTGACACTAAGTGTTTATTGGACACCAAAGTTTAGTGATTTGACAAAGAAGACAGTTCAGTTCAGTTCAGTTTTATTCTTTATTAAAAATCACACCCGTACAATTAAGACGACCGGCCTAAAAGGCCTATGAGTGATACATCGAAAATACAAACTTAGTACATGTAATACTAAATTAAAAACAAATAAAAATTATAATACACAATAATAATAGTAAATAATTCACCTAATAACAGAATACAGTGTATGGTGGCTAGGAAAGGGATAAAATCGTCACTCGTTTTTTGAATAAAGTAACTCGTTACGACATGTTAAAATATGGTTTGCAAAACTGGCTATTGGACAGCACAGTGATTTTGAAGACATTAAATATAGGAACTGTTGGTAAACATGCAACTGAGGAAATGTTGGATCTGAACCTGATACAATACTGAAAAGTTGTGATCTTAAATCATCATAAGCAGAGCAAATCATAAAACAGTGAAATTCATCCTCTATGTCACCCGAATTACAAATGGTACATAGTCTTTCATCAACAGGAACATTATTATAACGACCTGTTTCAAGGGCAATAGGGGCACATCCACATCTAAACAAGGCTAGTGCTCGCCTGTTTGACCTATTCTGACACTGAATTACATATGTTGAGGTATTCAGCAAATGTTTGAATTCACGATAGGTTCTAAGTTTATTTTTGGCATTGGCAGCTCTCCTTCTATCATCAAAGAGTGAGCATTTCCACTTATTTTCAACAAATGATTTACATGCTACAGAGTCAGACACTGTTCTAACGAAGTTTTGTGTACTTGCAAGCTCAGCCATAGGCTCAACATACACACATTGTAATTTTGCAAACAATTGTTTGACCTTATAACACCAATTTTTAACACCATTATTTGCCAAAAATTTAGACCACATAAAAATCTTTCCTGGGTATCGGTCACTATTGTACTTGCTCAAATTACTCCACAGCCTAGCCACTGATTGACACTGGTGATAGAAAGGGGGTTCCCAACCCATTTCACCCATGACCGCATTATTAGGGGTATATTTCCCCACTCCGAGATAAAAACGACATGCTCTATAAAAAACACTGTTAATGACAGAAAACTCATCTAAACCCCAAATACCACTTGCATATTGCAGTATAGGCAAAATCATAGCGTCATACAATACAACTTTTTATATGTCTTAAACAGAGAACCACCAATCAATTTAAATTACTAATGACCACTCCCAGGGCTCTGGTTGCAGATTGACAGGATTTCGCTACCCTTCTGGAGACTTAATGTTCATCAAACCACAAGTCCAAAGTACTTATATATGCAACAATGCAAGCTTTGACCATTTACAAAAAAATAATGTGGTTATTCAGTTGATGTTTTCCTCCTGAATGCACAAATTGTGAGTTCTTGAACAGTATGAATGTCTCAGATTCTCCATTCTCTGCGCCCAAGACATACCACTATCAAGCATAACCTGGACAGGTCGCTTATTCATTTTCCGCAAGAATCACAATATCATCTTGAGACATAAGCATATCAATATTGGGTAATTTCTAACACTTGGAATACCTCTGTTGACCACAACACATTAGAACTAATCCACTTGATGAACACAATTAAACCCAAAAACTGGATAAAAGGCAACCTTGTTTACCCCTATTCAACATTTAAAGAACATCTTCTAAGATTACCATTAACCATTTACCGCGTACATCTCCAGGTGTCTTGATAAAGAGAGCTTTCTGATACAGTTAGTATAACTTGCCATGAACACCGAATATGACCTCAACTCATAGTACCATAGACAACGGCTGTGACACCGGTCAAATCGCTTTTTTGCATCAATAAAGCAAACAATGGATCTTTTTTACAGGCTTTTCTGTTTTCAATAATTAGAGATACAACGTGCTGTACAAGGTGGTCGAGACAGTCCTTTCTCTTTCGGAGAACCCATTCTGTCCTCCCTTAATGAATTACATTCTTTTGTCAAGAAAATTGGTCAGTCTTTCTCTTATAATATCACCAGTAGATCACAAATCACAGAAAATCAATGTAATACCTTATAGCTACATGGCTTCACGTTCATCCACGGGTTCAGAATTGGCCCATGAATAAATACCCTTTGCCATAACTTAGGAGAAATTACCATGTTCAAACAAAACACGACACACACACACACACACACACACACACACACACACACACACACACACACACACACACACACACACACACACACACACACACACACACACACACACACACACACACACACACACACACACACACACACACACACACACACACACACTTTCACACAAACACATACACACACACACAAACACACATTCAATCACACAATCAAACACAAGACACATATTGGTCTGTAAACAAACGTGTTATTCTTCACTTTTAATTGTCAACATCAAGTAATTTGCTTATATGCATTTCTAAGAACGATGAAAATGTACAATATTCTGTACATACACGTAGACGCATAGAAACATGAATGAAAAAATGACACTTACATTCACAGAGCCACAGACACTCATACCAACACACACACATGCACAATTTCATGTTTTCACATACCCATCCACACAGGCAGACCGCAAAAGCAGTAAAATACATACACATCCACACACATGTTTGTACACACTGACACACATACCGGTACACGTACCTACAAACACAATGATACTTAAATTTACAAGAGCAGAAAAACGCAACCAATCAAACTCATTATGCATATCGATCGGTATTAAAACTAAAATATATCTTTATTTTCTTTTTTACTTCAATACAAATTAAATCGCTTGCTATATTCCAAGAGCAACATTTTTCTGGTTGTTTAAAATATGATACACAATATGCTTCTAAAATTTTAATCAACAAAACATATCACTCAGTTTGCCTCTTCGCAGAACCGTCATCATTATTTAACGATGTTAGGAGCGACCTTTGAATTGTGCGAGTATCTCACATCTATCCACTACAACTAAACGAAACATTCATTGTGTTGGTCCAGTCTCAGTTGGAAGATATTATTAGCAATACTGAAGGATGTACATGGAGGGTGAGAGTGTATAATGCATTTTAATAACTCTTTGAAAGTTTGAATCAATATGATATCACTCCCCTATTCACACTCAAGTTGGGATATTCAAATAGAAGTAAAGGGAGGAAAACAGTCGAGAGTAAAATGATACTTCAGTTCCTTCTTATTCACCCCCCCCCCCCAACTCGGAGTCTACTAAGAAACTTGTGCATTTGAATATATGTACAGCCTTCCGGTTGCTAAGCGGTTTCTCCCTCCGTTGTTAAGCAAAATTAATTGGATTACGTAACAGGACGCCGCGGACATTGCACAGAATCAAGTAAACTCCAGAAAAAGGGTCGATTTTAAAAAGCCCGTGTATAAAAATGATGCGCCTTTTTTTAAAGTATTGTGTACGCACAGGTTGTGGAAAGTGTGAATTTTATCGTAGTGAAAAAATCAGGAAAATCGATGCACACATTTCAGAGTTCTGCACATGAAAGACTGACCTCTAAAATGATTCGTTTTTATTATAGAAGTACGTCGGTTATTGGACATTTTTTGATATTTTTGGTCATTTGTGCAATTTAAAACTTCCATATCATATTAGACACGAATGTTTTGTTGATAAAGTACAAATTTCAGCTCAAGATAATTTAGCAAACGCTCCTGTTACAGCTTTTACTGTCGCTAAGGCGAATAGATTTTGTTGGAATGTGTTTGACAACGTAGACCTCACCGGGGGAGCCTACCTTTTCTTGTACGCGGGATTCATTGCACTTTCGCATGCGATCTACGCCTCTGGGTTGCACTTTTCCTGCAGGCCTGGTGAAGACGACACAAATGGCTAAACTCTACAAAATTGTCAATGCCCGCCTCAGTCTAAATCTATTCCAGGAGTATTTTACACATTGAAATGATCCGTAAAGTATGCACTTTAGAATCTAGTTCAAAAGTTAGGTAATAATTTGTAGGAAAGTGTGTTTGTTTTCGGGCATATTTCACACGTCAAATGGTTCGTGTGAAAATGCGTGTTTTACACTTGTGACTTATGGTTTACTTTACCGCAAATGACTAACATTTAGATATGGGAAATAAACATACAACAATATAGATTGAGGAGCTTAATTAAAAAAATGTCAATCTGTGATATCTGAGCTACATAGTATATATAGTGCTTACATGGAAAATGAGCATCCTACAATAAAAAAGTTTGGAAAGTTATGCCGCCATTGGCAAGATATGCATTAATGAACGTCACTTAGGAATTTTCACTGCAGTGAAGTGTAATATAACCTAGCTCTACGCACGGTAAGTCTATGGGGGGAAATGGGAATGGTGAATCCAGTCAATATGAATACTCGCCGATTTTACCTAAATAATCATTTTGAAATACAATTTTTTCAAGGCTTTATTTTTAGACCTTATATTAAAGATAATTAGGGCATGGAGGATTTATGTAGCCCACATATGTATAAAACTATCATTGACAGCCTGGGGTTTTAAAGGGCAGTATATTGCCCAAACATCTTTTGGAAACAGCAGGCTTTCTTGAAAAGGGTATCTTTTCAGACTTGGTTTGAAAATGCTTGGCATTATTTGTTAGGGTCCATTTTGAAAGTCCATCTACGAGCGTGGTACCGATTTTGGAATGATAGTGGCACCCCCTGGAGGATACAATGCGCAAC
>JZLH01S0426527.1:1602-14079 GCA_001188425.1 Eucidaris tribuloides
ACAAAAGCTTCGTGTACAGTTTGTTCGTGTTTTTTGGTACATAACCGTACGCATTGGGTTATGCACCATGATGTGTAGCAGACTAAGGAACGATCTTAAAGCTCAGTGACATGATTAGGAAAAAATACAAATGCTTTTATATAATAATATAATATAATAATATTCTTTATTTACCCAGGGTAGCCACTTCAGTCAGATAGACTGTTCTTCCAGCAGGCCCTGCATAACATAAATGTTATTATTACCCTTCTCAATTCTAGAATGCCGAGCGCCTGGCTAGAAAGCAGAAGGTACCATTTTTAAAAAGTCTTTGGTATGACCCGGCCGATGCTCGAACCCGCGACCTTCCGATTGTGAGGCGGACGCTCTAACCATTCGGCCATCACACCAGTACATTTACCTCACCGGTACTTTTAAAACCAAACTAGTTGAAAGATATACCAAATATACACCAGATGGAGTAGATCTCCTGATTGGAAAGATTTATCTTGAATTTGTTTATTTAAGGAGAATCAAGCATGAACAGGTCAGCCGTTTAATTCTCTCGACGCCCGAGAGAATTAAACTCCATAGAAAGCTACAATACAGATTTGTCTGTTACAAGGCAGGCTGATGGAAGTTGTTTTAAAAAGAGTCAACTCTTGACTACAAAATTTCCACAGAATCCTTGCATAGTTTACTTAATTCTAGAATAGTTGTTACCCCGAGTACCCCCAAACACGTCATTTACCTTATACCGGAAATTGAAAACTTCATCATTAGGGAAAGTGATTTAAGACAAACATAGCACAACGCTGCGACAGTTAATACACTTGAGATTCTGAAGAGTTATACAACTTGCAAAATACGCACAGCTTTGCGCTGAACGGTACTTACTTGATTTCATGTCGCTAGAAAATAATTTCTTCCGTACTGCTTGAATCACGTTTCAGCGTCATTACTACAAAACGTGACCAGAAGTCTCAAAATTAAACCAAAGATATGGTGTATCATCTAGGCCCAATTTGTGCATGCAAAACACATTTTGGAAAGTTTCATCAACATGCATTGTTATTCAATTGACTTCACAAAGTTGATGGGACGTTTATTCTGCAGTGATTCATACAGCGTGTCCCAAAAAGATTATTCCTCTAATATACTGCTAAATTAAATCTAAAATGAATTATCATTCTATATTTAGTGTTCAGATTTAGAAACCTCATTTTATTTTCTAACTTCTGTGAAAATTTCATTGGTCTCGCTTTATTGGTTTTGAATACACAGTCTATTATGTAACAGCAGTGCTTTTCAGCCCATTCCAAGTTTGCAGTGCATTAATGCATGAACCTGAATGGAAATCAGGTGCAAGGACGTGCAGGAGGACACTAAGGGCGTGTTCACAGTAACCAAGACGTTGGACAATGATGGTTCAACCCGGGTCGACCCGGGTCCATAATTTCCGTTTACACTCGAACATTCGACCCGCATCAATCCACACCGGCAAATTGGCGTATCTGACCCAGGAGTTAACGTTCTCGTACCTGTGACGTGAATCATGGCGGGTATCGTTGTAAATACGCGACAACTGTTGCTCATGAAATATCGTCGAAATCATCAGCGATACCATGCCAGAAGCCGAAGAAAGTTGGACGGAATAAGGCGGGCAATAAGCCAATACCAAAGGTTGATGATGTCACTAACGTTAAGCGCGGCGCTGATTTGTTCGATGTATTCAGTGTGTAAAAATCGTACCCAGTGGGTCCGTAATAGGGCTGCTACTCAAAATTTTAATTTTCCCCTACACCTCAAAACCCCAATTCTCCCCTACGAACCTATGTTTTTCCATACAAATCATCAAAAAACCCTACTTTTCCCCCAACGGAAGGTCATTTTCCCCGTATAGGTATCCCCGACAACCTACGGTTGGCTAAAATTCACTACGGTAGGGGGTTTCCCCTATACGAGTTCAGCCTTGATCCGGGTCGAAAAGGTAATTTCTGTTCACACCTAGGAGTCGATGCGGGTCGACCCGGTTTCGACTCGGGTCGAACCCTACTGTTTCCCAGGAGTCAAATTTTCGACCCGGGTTGACCCGGGTCGGTTTTTTCAGCCTATTTTTGTGTTCACACCTGACGTTCGATCCGGGTCGACCCGGGTTGAACTCGGGACGTGGGACAAACTAGCTATACTGTGAACACACCCTAACAGGTTACAAGCTGGAAATTGAATGACAAACCATAGGTGGAACACACTCTGTGAAAGCGAACACGACCAGTCAAACTGAACTTTGATCGGTTTCCATTTAAAAAGAAAGTGAATGAATTTGACTTTAGTTACTTAATAACAAATACAAGAACAAGGTATGGTATGCCTGTGGTATGCATTACTTTTTGTCAAACTTGGAATGGGCTGGAAAGCACTGTTACATAAGAGCCTCTGTTTTCAAAACCAATGAAGCCAGACATTTGAAATTTTCACAGGATCAACAAAATTAAATGGACTTTTTAAATATGTAAAACTTAATTGAGTATAAAAGTTGATTTTGGTAATTATTCTGTGTTCTTTGAGAGGGACAATTTTTTCTGGGACACGCTGTATTTTCGAAAAAGACACAATCATGCTAATGTAAGGAAGTAAATGTCCCTCCGTGACATTCAGAAGTAATTGGGTTTTGTCCGGGGGGGGGGGCGGCGCCAGGGTAAAATCTACACAATGTGAAACACAGTGTGAACACATTGTGGACACAGTGTAAATTCTAGTCACAGTGTTAAATTTAGTTTCTCTTAATGCTATTAAATCAAGTTGTAAACAATTTATTTTAGATCAGGATTAATCACCATACGCTTTTTGTATAGCATTCCTGCACATTTCTGTTGTCGTTTTGTAGTTCACCCAATTTTGTAGGAGTTTGTAGTGTTCTTTCCTTTACCATGTCTTTGTCATTGTTCTGTAATTAACAAGGGTCGGTTATTTTAAAGGCTCGTTCCTTCCTGCTGTTCCCTGCTCATATTAATTTCAAAATAATGTTTCTGTCATATTTGTGTTTTTTGTACTATTCTGTTACGTTTGTATGTTATTTTTACTTTGTACATGTACATGATGTTTTTATGAGTGAAATAAAACTGAACTAGACTGAACTGAACTGAACTGAATTGTGAATCATCAATTCAACTATGTGATCACTCTGTGCAAAAAACTTCACCAAAGTATGAAATCATCTTCACACTGTTAAATTCGGTTGTTTTCATATAGCCGACTATATGAACACACTGTGGGAGACTGTTTTCTTTCCAGCAGGGTTATAGGGGCGAAAATATCAAACAGACCTAAATTTCATGACATACACTGCGAAAACCCCATGATTATCTGAATTTTGATAATTTTAGATGCTGCTGCCACTTCCACCCCTCCCCCCCCCACCTCCTTCGCGGCATCGCCATGGTTTTGAGTTCCGTGTGGGTTTTTTGAACACGTGATGAAATCATATCCACATCTTAAATAAACAATGAATTGGACAGAGATCGAAAACAACTCGACTGGATTTCGAATACCCAGATCTAGATCGATTATAGCTATCATGATTGCACATTCTAACGATAGACCACGATGACTCCATCACGATTAACTTGTCAAATCGATCTCAAGAGAAATAAAAACAATATATTTATGGAGAATATTCCTCTGATGATACACGAGTGGGAAGATGGTTTATACATTACAAAATCGTAAAAATAAATATGAAATCTCCCCGTGGCGCCTGTGTGGCCATTTATTGTGTTCTTGGTTAATGGCTGATGAGTTTTCGTACATGATCGATCAAATTCATATCAAGTAAATCCTGCACATAATGGGTTTTTGTCGTAAATCGTTCATCAGTCAAAATATTCACTACATTGTTGATTATTATATGTGCGACTCGTTTCTCATTCCATTTAAAGCAGTTGCTTTCAATTTAAGTTTAAATCATAGGAATTGGGGAAAATGCACAATTCAGATCTTACACCATTTGTTTCAGTAAAAATAATAACTCGTATAAACGTAAATTCACAAGAAGTGTTGCTTTTACGGGACATTTTTAAGGGTTAATGACCCGTAAAGAATAATTATAACACATAATCCATATCATGACGTTAAAATATGCTCAATAATTCATGTAGATATTCGCTTTTTAATGCGGAATATCGTCGCGATATTCATGTTCGTGTTAAAAAGCAAACGGTTATTAATCGGGATTATGATCTTAACTTTGTGGAGACTAAGTACGAGTTAACTCGTGTTGTGGTCTATGGAAAATGTGTGTTATAGTGAAATCAAAGCGTCTCCAACAGGTTAACATTACACCAGGCAGATTGCCAAACAACCATTCGTTCGAGCTGTGGGTGCCTCCATAAGGAAAGCTCATTTTATGAGGAGCTTGCCCTTACACCGGTAAACACAGAATAAACAGTAATGCTGCTGAGTACCCGTTGATTTATCGACAAGCATTTCGTTTTGGCTTCAAATTAGGGATCTGATTTGTATGCTATCTGGCTATTTGGTATCCGACAGTTGTCTTCGCAGCTGTTGCTCCCCGGTGACAGAAGATATCTCAGAAGACAAAGAGTTAGGGTTAGGGTTAGGGTTACCAGTTCAGAATAGGGTTAGGGTTTGGGTTGAGGTCAGGGTTAGTACATGACAGGGTTGGCAATTTAAATCAGCCGTGATTTAAATCATGATTTAAATCGTGATTCAAATCAAGTTTTTTTTGAAAAAAAATCGGTGATTTAAATCAAATAAATCGATTTATTGATTTAAATCACGATTTAAATCATGATTTAAATTGTAATTTAAATCACTCCTTAAAAAAAAATTGCGATTTTTTTTTTCCAACCCTGGTACATGAAATTGTCGCTGAAGCCAATGTCGGACATTAGGCTATGTTCTACTTCATCGGTGAACGCATATGCACCTGTGGTGTCAGTTCCTAATGAATCCAGAAATTTAAATTAGATTGAAACGTATTTTATACATGTTATAGTTACTGTAATTTATGAGAGCCTTTGCAGTTTTTCTCTTAATTCACTGTCTCCGAGTTGAAATTTTCACGCTAGGCAAAAGTAAAGTGTCTAATAAGCTGATTTATCAATTGGTATGACTTTAGTATAACAAAAAATATATATATAAATTGGTATGATCTTTTTCAAAGACTGGTTTATACCATTAACTAGCACGTTGATACATATTATAACTAGTCTTGTAATATTGCCCATGTTGGTCTTTAAACTCTGCCAAAACACATGAGTGAACAAGTCTAAACTAAAAACTGAATTTAGTGTGGCAGAGTGACTTTAAGTTAATTACTATTATATTACACTCTTAATGATTCATTCAAAGGGCCTGACTGAAGCCAGTACACTTTCAATACGGAGATAAATTTACTTCATGATACAGTTCTAAAATTGCTAGCACACGTCACATTTTACACAAAAGTCACTACCCTCAGTATAGGAAGATACAAAAACTAGGCATTGAGAACACAACGTATCCAAGAGATACATGTACATTATAAAGAATTACATATATGGAAAAAAAAAACATGTGAAAGGCACCTTTTCGCTCAAAATTTACTTAAGAATGTGCTTCTATTTCAGGCTGCATTGCTATGGAGCACAATACCACATCGAAAAACATCTGAACCCCACTGTCCGATCAACGAACCCACATTGCCGCCAAGTTTTATTGAAATTGTTGACAAGTAGAATGCTCTAGGTAGATGGAAAACAAATGGCCCTCTTATTTCACGATTACGATTAATCAGACCGACATAGGTACCGAGTGAAATCTCGAAATCACTGTTTAAACCTTTGAGACAATATGTATACTGTGTGTGATGTAGACGGAATCATTTCTGGTATAATCGGTCATTAATCATGAAAAGGTCACCACGATGATTAGAAATTACACGTGTAGCTGACTAGTGCGGACGTACAAAAATGGCGGCAAAATTCTCACTTGAAGCCTTATCGACCTTGGGACCGGACCGTGACTATTCTTTGGTAGTAGTAGCTGTGGTAGTAGTAGTAGCAGCAGCAGCAGCAGCAGTAGTAGTAGTAGTAGTAGTAGTAGTAGTAGTAGTAGTAGTAGTAGTAGTAGTAGTAGTAGTAGTAGTAGTAGTAGTAGTAGTAGTAGTAAGTATCTAGATCGTTATTTAAATCCTGAAACAAATTCCTTTTTTTTAAATGACAGTTAAATTAAACCACACTAACTACATAAATCATATTAATCAATAGAATTTGTTTACTTAACACTTTGAACTTATCATCAATTGGGAATCTTAATTTAAAACCCAAAGAAAAAGTAAAAGTGGATACACAACAATAACAAAATGATTGTCACCGGTTGGATCTGGGAATTGGGATGGGTGGTACAAGACCTTTCTAACCATTTAATGTTTTTTAGCTCTAATAATTCTAATATTTTCTATAAAATCAGCTGTTGTTACACAACCTTGAGCATCCTTTGATAATGTGTGCGCCCTATAAGTTATCACTGTAGTGATTATTTCATTATTATTATTATCATTATTATCGTTATTGTTATTTTTATTATTATTGTTGTTGTTATTATCATTATTATTATTATTATTATTAGTAGTAGTAGTAGTAGTAGTAGTGTAGTAGTAGTAGTAGTAGTAGTATTGTCATTATTATTATGCGACAGTCTCCATATTTTGGTATAAATAAGTTGTTATTTTTATTGTTAATATCCGATTTTATGTTTGCTTCGTTGTAGTTGTTATATTTTGTTAGTTTGAACTTGACTGTAATCACAACTGATCCTGGGCTCATCCGGAAACGTTATTATGATGTCACGCTACATATTGTAATAATAATGCCAAATGAATGATTATTACATATAACACTTGTCGCTGTTCCAATTCAGTAAATCTGATTAACACTTTCTTCAAAGAATTTACAATTATAAGGCATGTTGGGACTGTTCCCATGACGTATATATTACCATGTGACATTTTAGTATTTGGAATCATAAGGGTAATGACCACATAATTTTTGAAGTCACTGTTTGTCTATGCATTTGTTACAGTTTAAGAAATTTGTCAACATTGATATTATCACCCTTTTCTCACTCCTTTGATTATACACTCATGCTCATAATTATGGAATATTTTAGAAACATTTTAGAAGTTGCAATTTTTCTATGAACGGTACATCTGAGATTAATATTTGCTCACCCCAGGTGAAACAATTATAATCTAAAAATTTCAGGAATGCTGAGCATTTTGTAGCGTCCGACTCGACACTAAAACCTGTGTTTATAAATGGCGTTGTTGTTGTTGTTGAGTCACGTGGTAGTTACGCGCGTTATTAGACTTGTAACAGACAATTCTGATGTTAATTTAATGATAAGTGACATTAGATACAAATTTATCAGTTTTGGGGATTGTTTCTTTAAATTACTTTAATTTAATACTTTCATGATTTTTGTGGATTAAAAAAATAAACATGTAATTGTTATTGCGCTCAAATCTCAGGAAATCCAAAAATTGTTTCACATACTGTGGTTTTGTGAAATAAACACTTGTCTTGAGAATTTTGGACGATATAGGAGAAAGAACTTAAGTATCAACAAAATATTCCGTCAATAGACATGAATGAGGCCATGAGTGGAGTTGCTATACGGCCCGTCAAAATCAAGAGAAGCATTCTCTTTACTACCAAATGCAAACACACGCGCGACTGTCATTAAAACATGAAATGAATGGGAGAACAATATGTTTGACATTATCGTGGAAAAGGACCGACTTGAATTTCCACAAATACACACACACAGAGACAGACAGACAGACACACACACACAACACACACAAACACGACACATACCGACAAGAGCTACATTGTGGGGGTGTTCCTGTATGTGCAGTTGTGGGTGTTCCATAATTGGTATAAAAACACACTTGTGAGTGTATGATTTTTACCCCTACAATGCCGAAAATAGCCGTACAATGTGAACTGTCATATTAAGCAATACACCCATCAATGTACCATCCTGTACCCCACAATGTACTCCGTGTTCTTCGTACACACACCACAGCAGCAACATCATTATGGAGTAAAAAAACCGGTTCAGCTTCAGCACCATTGTGTTGTTTTAAACCGTTTTAAAAGTGTCATTCTGGGGTACCTCCACACATGCCGAAATACGCCCACAATTAAGCCTCATACTGAAGAATACACCACAGATGTACCTCCTCGCAAACTGCAGACAGACACACACACACAACACACACACAACACACAAACACGACACACACACACACACACAACACACACCATCACACACAACACACCACACCAACACACACACACACACACACACACACAGCAACACACACAAACAGACCATACCTACAAGAGCCTACATTGTGGGTGTTCCTGTCTTGTGGCAGTGTGGGTGTGTACATAATTCGGATAAGAACACATTTGTGAGTGTATATTATTACCCGTACAAGCCGAAATACGGCCTACAATGTAATTCATACTTAAGCCATACACCCACATGTAGCTTCTCCTGTACCCCCACAATGTACTCGTGTGTCTCGTACACACAACACCACAAACAGTCACTTAGGGAGTAAAAAAAACCGGTTCACTTCAGCACGCCATTGTGTTGGTCTTAAACCTTTTAAAATGTTTCATTCTGGGGTACCCCACAATGCCGAAATACGCCCACAATGTAACCTCATACTCAACATACAACCACAATGTACCTCCTGCAAACTCAGACAAGACCACACACACACACACACAAACACACAACACACACAACACCACACACACACACACACACACACACACACAACACACACACACACACACACACACACACACACACACACACACACACACACACACACACACACACACTACACTACACTACTCTACTACTACTAGTACGTACTACGTACATTCATGGAGGTAGAAACCATGGTATATTATATGCATACTCATATACAATCAAAACATGCTCTTCTTACATTATGTACACACACACACACAAAATAATATGGATAATACCATGGAGGTAGACTCCATGATAATACTAAAACCTTGGGCCTTTTCATTTGGTTAAGAAGATGGAATATGCGGGTTACCCTCTTAGGTACCCCTGCAGTATCCCGGCTTCTTTACTTAACAGACTGTCCTAGATGGCAGACAACGATATCGCATTGCCCTCTGAAGTATCTTGTCGCCGTAGGCTCCTTTTAAAGCACATCACCGTTGGAATTCAGAGCCGAAGTCTTCGGGGGTGATTTCTTTCCCTGTCGGGGGTCATCTCAGTGAAGGTAAATAGTTAATGTGGGGGAGAGGGGGCGGAAGACGGGCAAGTTTTAGATAATTATCTGAATGCATCTTCATTACATCTAAAAGTTGAATAACACTAAAATCAATTCAAGCTCGTTAAAGGAAGGTACCATAAGAAAGACAATACCTAGAACTTCAATGTGACCAAACATCAAGAGATAAACTTCGTTTGATATTAAGTTTATACATTTGATTTAATTATGTGAGAATGTTGTTACGTCCTACTGTCTTAATATTTAAGTGACGCCTGAAGAGATGATTAAATTAAGAAAATATCAATGGACAATGTTAATATTGATTTAGTCTCAAAACTCTCGTATATGCACTTAGCTGAATGATGTATAAAATAGCACGGTATTAAAGACGACAATATTGTCATTTTAAGTGGAAGATAATTATATTTAGTAGTTATGTAGTATAGCAATGTCATTCAAACAAACCACCTGAAGTCACATTTCTAAGCTGCAACAGTAGGCTATTTTTCCAATCTTGTGTGAATACATGAGCCAATGAAATATTATGGCAATTATGAAAGTATTATCAATGTTGTACTAGGGTGATATAGAATTGCATTTAAAAGAGTTGCTAACATTTCCCTCAAACGCAAAAATTCGATGCATGCAAATGATTTATGGAAACGTTCATTGTTTGCGTAACATATTCTTCCCTTTGAATCCAGACCTATTATCTTGCCCAACAGGGAATTAATAAAACGATGAGAAGGAGAAATTAAAACAAAAAATAGAAGACCGAAGCTAGTTTTCATTTAAGAATAGTGACGACGTAGTACCTGGTCCAGTTAATGGTTGATCGCCTAACACTGTCTTTAAATAGTGTGGGATTATTGCTGTTTGCTATTATTAGTCGAATAGAGAATGAAACATATCTCAAATTAATTACTACTTCAATATCCTGACAACTTGCACTGAAATATTGACCTTATTAATGTACACTGACAGACACAATGATATTCTTCCTTTACAAAAAGAAAATGTTTTCAGGCAATGAAGTGATATAATACGCAAATGAAGCGTGTGGACGTTTTTGCTTATCTATGTGTATGTATTTGTGTGTTCGTGTGTGTGTGTGTGTGTGTGTGTGTGTGTGTGTGTGTGTGTGTGTGTGTGTGTGTGTGTGTGTGTGTGTGTGTGTGTGTGTGTGTGTGTGTGTGTGTGTGTGTGTGTGTGTGTGTGTGTGTGTGTGTGTGTGTGTGTGTGTGTGTGTGTGTGTGTGTGTGTGTGTGTGTGTGTGTGTGTGTGTGTGTGTGTGTGTGTGTGTGTGTGTGTATGTGTGTGAATTTATCTGGAACTAACATGATATGAATGATCGGACGCATGTTTGCATTAATATAAAACTTACTCGTGCATTACCACTCAGGGATGTGTATTGACATGGTTGCTAGGGATTGAATCTGAATCCAAATTTTACTGGACCAATTATAGTAAAAATCAACCACAGGGAACCTCTGTATACTGTCAGGATTTTTATTATTCCCATCTATCATTTAAACTAGACATGAGTGTCGTCTTTCAGATTGTATATCATTTCAACTTCATCGAAACTACCGACATTATGTTTACTCTTATTCCCAGCATGAGTGTTTATAATTTACTCTGTACATGTACGTTATTATGTGCTGTAACACACACATGCGCACACGCATAGAGAAATATATTTGCCATATATATAGGTGCATATCTAATATGATTGATTCATGTTTATCGTGATGTAGACTTCTCAGTGCTGTGGAAGCAGTGTATGCCTATTATAATCATTAAAGAAAAATCCCTTTTTATTACTCCGAGTTTCATGTGTAATGCGGGTTATGCTTTCAACAGTTGTCCTTTTAAATGATGTTATGCAACGTACATATTCACTTATTATCTCTCACATACACATACGCATATCTAGATAGAGAGATAGATAGATAGATAGATAGATAGATAGATAGATAGACAGATAGATAGATGCGTATGAAGATGAATAGATAAGTATATACCGTTGCAACTTTCACTTAACATTGAAACACTCTCTAATCTACAAAAAAGTACTGATGTACAAAAAATCTACCCTGTTTATTACATTTTCTAAAAACAGCAATAATTTGCCACAACAATTAGTCGTTCACTTTAATTCACTATAAAAACAATTCTTCTTCTAGATTGTAACTATCATGTACTAGTACCCCATTAAAAAAACAGGAAAACATTGAAGGAGAGTTTTTATAGTGCAGAAATACGTCGAAACGTCTGGATATTAAGCCTAATTTAAATTAGCAAATCTCAATATAATTTTGAGCTTAATCCCGTACAAAACCGATGCAACGCCGGTAATTTATTGTGTGAAGTGCCGTAGAGTTCCGCACCACAAACACGCGACGATGCACTCACCCATCACTCGATCGAGTCGAGATACAATTTCAGAATTAACCATTTGTCTCCAAACTACTTAACGCAGTGCATAATTAGATTCTAAATAAATAATATGAGGTTCAGCGCTGTACACATACACTCACTCGTACAGAAACACACACACACACACACACACACACACACACACACACACACACACACACACACACACACACACACACACACACACACACACACACACACACACAGTCAAACACATCAGAAAGACTCGCATTTACCCAACAAACTGTTGCTGCTGTTGTTACTTCTGCATTTGGTAATGTGGCTACTATTTACAACAGCAACAACAACAACTACTACTACTACTACTACTACTACTACTACTACTACTACTACTACTACTACTACTACTACTACTACTACTACTACTATCTCTATTACTACTACTTTCTGTACATGTACTACTACTACTTCTACTACTGTACTGTAACTTCTACTTTTACTACACCATATTTTTTTACATTTACTATTTTACCACTTCTACAACAACCATCACTACTACTACTACCACTACTACTACTACTACCACTACTACTACTACTACTACTACTACTACCACTACTACTACTCACTACTACTACTACTACTACTACTACTACTACTACTACTACTACTACTACTACTACTACTACTACTACTACTACTACTACTACTACTACTACTACTACTACTACTACTACTACTACTCTACTCTACTACTACAC
>JZLH01S0426527.1:21200-31707 GCA_001188425.1 Eucidaris tribuloides
AACGTGTATTGCTAATCACTTAATCAAAGACGTTTGAATAGCCGGTTATATTTTCTAATTACAGTACTGGAGCGTATCTGATAGCGAATTCCACAGCGAATTAACATGAAACGATCATTATCAGAGGGTTTCATTAAAGCTTTGAGGTAATTTAATGAATCACCCCCGGGACTACTCGATTCTATGAACTGGATGCGGATACATCTTAGTCATTTCGACTCCTGATAATGTACAGTCAGTCCTATCATCCGTTTATCTCTCTTCAATCCTTTACTGAGCCAATCTGCCTAACAGCTTGCCGTTCTTTATCCAATGAATAGCCCAAATTACAGAATATATTAAACAGTATAACGACTCGGCACAAATACATTTGCATTTTGTGATGGTATTACTATCTCATTTGCATAATTCTGTCAACGGTATTTTTTTCGATTCCATATTTATTTTTCATCAAGCTCTAAAAACAATAACCGAAATCGCTTTCGAATGATTTTGTTACGCTTACTTTTTTGTCGATATGCTCTGTCAATTGAAAACAGAGCAGAGTTGTAAATCACTCGCATATTTTATCATCTGCGTTGTCGTACTTAGTAAACTATGAAAATGTTTAAGAGTTTGCATGTCAAATGATTTCCATGTGCCTTTCTTACTGCAATTTATAATATGTATATAAAATCATGAATAGATATATGTATATGAAATCCATGAATAAATACCGAAAATAATCTGCCCAAACCAAGCAACAAACAAACTTATAAACTGAGGCTGCAATTTGAAGAAATATCGAGTTAAACATTTCTGCATACCATATTTTGGTCATTTTCTGTCTTAAGCATGTAAACAGAATTGCAGAATATGCATGTATCAAAATTATCGATGATTCCCCAGCTGTTTTCTCCTGTTTGATTTTTGATACTACATAAACGTCGTCACGTTTATTTATTGTAATGAAGCGTAAGGAATTAATTGACTATTATATCAGTACAATGACTTACAAGAAGACAACAAAATTAAAATAAATGACAAACTTAAATAAAACCTAACAGAACTTAAATGAACCAAATCAATCAATTGAATGCAAACACTTTATTTTGGAATTTGTATATATAGAACGACTCACAGAACAACAAGCCAGGCATATGAATTGCAACGACGGACTAACAGATTTGTTCGATCGCGAACAACACCTCAGAGTTCAAAATCTGACCTTATTTACGTGCTCGGTGGGACAAATCAATCTAAAGTCCGAATTTTCAGTGTACTTCTGAACGCTTTCCTCTGGAATCTGCCTTCTTCATGGCTTGAAGTGAATGAAATGGAGGACACATCCTCATCTGGGTCAAGACTCGGAATTCTGAATCTGTACTCGGAATCCCGAATTACTCGTCCGAATTCACAAGATTTCAAGCCTGCTTCTAGAGTTTGGGTAATTACTGCCATATATTAAAGACATTTGAGATATCAATAAGTTCTGATTAGCTCCGAATTTTAAATGCACTGTTTGACAAAATGGTTCTAGCTGAAATTTATCTCAGCTACATGGTTCTGTATGTCATCAATGTATAAATATGGTGTAAACACGAAACGCTGGAAAATACACTTCAAAACCATCATTAATTCAGAAAACTTAACATCTATGTGTAACCAGTATTAATATACACAATTTTCTCTTTAGACTACATGTATAGTGTTAGAATAAACCATTCATTGACGTAGTTATCAAGGAAATACTATTATTATTTATTATTATTGTTTATTAGACCAATCAATATAGCTTAATATACAAACATAAATAACAAACAAACAAGATAGGAAATGATGCTACATGTGGGTCAGGGATGGCAAAAGCAATTTCAATCACTGTTGCTCTGGAGCATGCCATCCCTAACATGTAGAATCAAAGAATAACACATTATTGCATGAATACATATTGAAGTATAAAAATTAAAATACACACACATATGTTAGACCATCACCATGGTATAAAGATGTGTCTAGTGACATCGGAGTGACCACCCCCCCCCCCCTTCCACCACAACCTATAAGAACGAGAGTAACTGACATAAAGTCAAGCAGTATTAAATGATCGTAGTATAACATCAAACGAAGCAGAAGAATTAAATAATGGGATACCGAAAATTAGATTTTTCTATTTTACTTTAGTACTGTTGGATGTTTGCATATCCATGTGAACTTCATTAAATAGTCCAGACTCAAAATTTCTGCAATAATGTTCTTTTTATCGAGAGTTCACGATATTCAATACTGTCTGTAAAGTTGTTGGTCAGAATAAATGCACTGGAAAAGAATATGACTGATTGGAAATGCGAGTTTACCTAACACAGTACTACTGATTATAAATTAATATTGCCTTTACAATAATTATCAGTATATGGGGGCCCCAATAGAATTGAGTTGACCCATGCTATCTTGGTCGACCGTCCTAATTCCCGTATGCCAGTGACGGCTGTCGTGATTCAGTAATCTACGGTCTCATTTGGAGTGGACGGTCAGTGGCCCGGAAAGGGTCAATGGGCCGGAGAAATTGGTTGGTTGCTTGGAGTGGTCATGGTGAGAGTTCTACGGTGAAGGTTGCGAGTTAATGACCCTTATGATGACCGGAAACTATCCACTAACGACAGAGACAACGTCATCTTCACACCTTCAAGAGTTTTCTCCATCGTTCCAGTTGCCGAGTATCAAGGGAGATCCAATGCTCACCCCCTTCCCCGCCATTGATGTTTTGTTTGGTTGGTTATTTATTTGTTCTTCTCCTTCATATCATGTCATATAATACCGTATTTATATGTTATGATCATGTATTATTTTCAAATGTATATGAATGCATTGTTTTGATATATTATTGTATGTTCTCAAAGCCCAAGTTTAGTTTTGGGGAGTTTTTTTAAATATTATTATTATATTTATATTTGTTACATTTTTAAAATCTCGGGGGGGGGACCCCGAGATTTTCGACTATATTTTACATTATAGCATCCAAAGCATTAATAAGGTGTTAAGGTTATCTGAATTATACCTCATCAGAAAGAGCAGAGTCTGTTCTTTCTGATGAGGTATAATTCATATAATCTAGATGAGGTAACTTTCATCATAATCTTAACACCTTTTTAACCGCTTTGGATGCATAATGTAAAATATAGTCGAAAATCTCGAGGGTATCCCCGAGATTTTAAATATGTAAAAAATATAATATTAATAATAATATAAAAAAACTCCCAAAACTAAACTTGGGCTTCAAGATATGATTGCGGAAAAAAATAAATTCAAACAAAAAAATCAAGAAACTGTTTAGTTATGGCTTGGAGATCCCCTCCCCCCTTAACCCCACCTACCCGTTTGCATGTCTGGCGAGTCACTGCAGTCTCCCATTCACCCTCGATGGATGAAGAACAGGGCCTTACTCATAAGCTCTAGAGAAGGTCTTAGAACTTAAAAGATGTGTTCACTTCCACGTCTTACATTACCCGTATTTACCCCCATGGGATATGAATATTAATTAACCCGTATTCTAGTCATGTAGAGGCAATTTCTAATGCACAAACCGTCGAGAATACGAATCACATCTCCCTGACATGATATAGAATATGAACGTTTCTTCTTGAGCTTGTATCACACACCATCCCATGCAGGCGTGTGTTTGTGTGTGTGTGTGTGTGACCGTACGTACGTACGTACGTGTACGTCGTAGTGTAGTGTGTGTGTGTGTGTGTGTGTGTGTGTGTGTGTGTGTGTGTGTGTGTGTGTGTGTGTGTGTGTGTGTGTGTGTGTGTGTGTGTGTGTGTGTGTGTGTGTGTGTGTGTGTGTGTGTGTGTGTGTGTGTGTGTGTGTGTGTGTGGGTGTGTGGGTGTCTGGGTGTGTGTGTGGGTGGGTGGGTGTGTGTGTGTGCGAGTGTGTGTTTGTGTGCGTGTTTGTCCGTCTGTTTTTATGAGTGTATGTTTGTGTGTTCGTGTGTGCGTGTTTGTCCGTCTGTTTTTATGAGTGTATGTTTGTGTGTTCGTGTGTGTGTGTGTATGTATTTATGTGTGTATGTTTGTTTGTACGTGAGTATGTATTCGTGACAGTAAGTATTAACTAGACCAAAAACTTGGAATTTAACTCTTGCAGCAAAACTCATTACAATTGTGTTAGCTAAAAATAGCAGCATTTTCTAGATGGAGAGAGGTTTTGTGCGTACAACATACATACAAGTATACATGCATGCACAAAGGCATATACGGTATAAATGTCTTCGAACTTTATTTAAATTGAGCCATTGGTGAACCACGCAAGCTGTGAACATAGCCTAATACTAATTACACGGTGAGATCCAAAGCACTAAGTCAAAATTGTAATTGATGCAAATTTGTGACAAAACGAAAACCGTGATGATTTCAGACAATAATTATCAATACTGGAAAAGTAACTTGAGGCAGAAAATGAGAGTATAGGACAAAGGTTGGTATTAAAATTCCAAGATGGGTATACATTCAAACGAAATCGTTATTGAATTGATAGAACTGAGTAAAGTAGCTAGATACACAGTTCTGTATGTCGAGAAGTCTCGACGACCCATTCCTAAAAATAGTGAGTTTTTAGCCCCTTTCCTGAAAGTTATGAAATTGTATAGTTGTTGTTGTTTCATTTCCGTATAATAAAAATCAAATATAATACATATATAGAAAAATATACACATGAACATATATACGGCTGGTAGCCCATTTCAGCTGCCACTATAATTGTGGCTACTGGTCTTCCATGGGACCAGTTTATAAAATGTACAAAAATAATTGATGTAATAACATAAGTATGTGACCCGTCACCGCAAAACCCAACAAAGTCGCACACCCCAAAACTTGAGAAAATGCAAAATTGTGTAATTAAGATTGAAGAGATGAAAATAAAATGTCTTCAGAAGTCAAAGGTTGTATGATATTCAAATTTCACTTAGTAAAAGCTTAAAAATGTCATATTCTTCACTTTAAGTAATTTTCTTTCTAATTGTTATGTAAAAAAAAAGAAGTGCGACTCTGACTGAGCATCGCGGAGACAGGTCACATATTATTTACACAAGCAAATGAGAAACAAAATAAATTATGTTAACCTATCAAAGACGCACACACACAAAAAAAATACATATATACAAATTAGTGTATTGATATAATGTTAATTGTTAGGCATATAAGATAGAACCCCTGCCTTTAAGATTTGACATTACTCCACGTGACCTCCTTTTAACGAAACTGAGTTATTTTTGTCCTGATGGAGTCGAATTGAACTGGGTCAAGTCGTATTGGACTGCGTTTCTACAGAGGGGTGACTAATGAGTTGTGCCCGGTCCAGTAACTTGGTGGTACCATGGGAATTAGGCCCTTAGCTCTTGTGTGCCATCTTGGACCTACATGGTGCCATCAAATGCATCTCCCTTCTTATCTGTACGCTGACGATACGGCCTTCATTTCTGTAGATTTTGATGTTTAACATACATGTACTAACAAAAACAAGCATAATCAGACATTTCTGGTTGTGAAAATATGAGGTGACCGTAATAGATATAGGTCTACAATAAAAAAAATAAAACAAGGCTTATCTCAAGTTGTGAAATAGCTTTCAATTCATTTAAAATCATGATCGAATAATGCTTTATAGCACTCACCGTATGAGTTGTTCAATATTTACTATTTCCCTATTCCATGGTCATATGGGGTATTTTTCTAGACCTTATTCTAAAAAATATTTCCAGTCGCATTGTTTAGAGAATATAACACATTAATCGATTGCTATGTTCCTACATACCTCTGCAACATTGAAAAGACTGAATTTGAACTTGTCTGCACAATATGTATTTTCTCAAAATGTGTGCATCCTTGCTGTTGGAAATTTCTCGACACTAAAAGCCTAACCTGGTGAGATCATGTATATTTTGCGTTTTTTAAATTATTTTTTTCCTATTACCACTTGTTGCAAATTGAACTGAATAATGCAATCGCGGCTAGAACGCCATACCGTAAAACAAAATAATAATCTAGAAATTGCTAATCCCAATTTCACTGTCAAAAACCTATTGTAAACTGTATTCATGTCTTACACGCCCCCATCCCCTCTTCCTCCCCCCCCCCCCACACACACCCGTGCTATTACAAAATACTACTTGTTGCAAATTGAACTGAATAATGCAATCACAGTTGCAGACATGCCAAGCTAGCAGCGTGCCTCGAGCATCGATGATTAATAAATAGCGCCCTCTGGAAAACCTTTCTTCTCCCTCGAGATTTTCATTAGCCCCAATCCCGCGTCACATGGGAGATGGATGGCGTACAGTGCACATCGCTCGAAGGCTATAGGGGTACTGCCGTTGAATCACCCCGATAATTATGCAGGAAAATTGATTGATTAAGTACTGCTAGAGACACGGTAATTATCGATATGCCGAGGGCTGGAATAATTAACATGGGTGGCTTGTCTTCACGTAAATTATGCAGCCCTCTGTAATGTTAGAATTCAATTAGGGGGATATAAGAGTGTGTTTTGCACGCTGAACAAAAGTACATTGCATGAATGTTGATGAGAATGATCCTTAATTTGGATATTTCGGTTCTATGAGCATATGTTTGATTCAATGTACCCTGGAGTTTTAAAGATCAAACATTCGTCTTCTGAATTGTATTATATACTTGAGATATGACTAGAATAACAGCTCAAGATTTCGAGTTGTAAGAAGTATTGTAAGTGTATTATGGTATGTGATGTGTTGTGTGTGTGTGTGTGTGTGTGTGTGTGTGGTGGTGGTGGTGGTGGTGTGTGTGTGTGTGTGTGTGTGTGTGTGTGTGTGTGTGTGTGTGTGTGTGTGTGTGTGTGTGTGTGTGTGTGTGTGTGTGTGTGTGTGTGTGTGTGTGTGTGTGTGTGTGTGTGTGTGTGCGTGTATGTATGTATGTTACGTATGTGTCCATTTATATGCGTACGTGTGTATGCGTGTTGTACGTGTGTGTTGCCATGCATGGGAAGTGAGGACACACACATACACAGAAACACACACACACACACACACACACACACACACACACACACACACACACACACACACACACACACACACACACACACACACACACACACACACACACACATAAACAAATTCAAGAGTTTTGAAAGACGTGGGTGACCGGTGACCGAGTGACTCACGTGCTAAAAGAAAAACAGAACATTTAAAGTTTAGGAGAGAGAAATTATTAACCCAAATTATTTATTTTATATGACAAGTTTGTGATAACAATTTTCCAGTCAAAAGAATTTGAAGATGTATTCCAAACTTTAGACAACAATTGTATATATCATTTGCTTGTGTTGTTACAGGCATTGGGTGGTTGGAGTGTATGTTAGTAATAATTCATTTCTTTATGTAATGAATTTTTAAAGTGACGCACAGTAAAATTGTACACTTGAATACAATAACCATGTGTGCACGTGTATCTGTACGTATGTACATTTCAGTTTATTCAACATAACTGTGTCATTGGTTAGTTCTAGGAAAGCGGACAGCAAATTAAGTACCAGACTAATTAACTGAACGAAGTAGTATCTTCAAAACATCATCTCCTTCATTTTGTTCATAGTATGATGGTAGATTCCGGAATAATCAACCTGATTACTAATAAAGGAATGCTAGAAATAAACCCCAATCGGATCTACTGCTTGAATCGTCCTTGAAATACCCCGGAATTTTGGACTTAAGGAAAACCTTTATTAATAAGGACCTAATAGAGACAGGAAACAAGACCACTTAGAGAAAATGGTTTCCTGAATTATCATTCCACGAAAGGTAGTTTTTTTGGGCCAACTAATTATTACGTCAATGTTAGATAATGGCCTTTCTGATAAGACGGAGTAATGGCAATTTAGTATATAACTTGAACATACACAGACATACAGAGAGAAATTTAACTCTATGATACGGACACACTTACCAGAGATACACTGTGTGGGGGGGGGGGGGTCAGATTGGGATTAGTCCCGGGACATTTAACCCGTTGAACAGCAAGGGATTCTTTTTTAATCCTCTAGTACCCCCCTATGAATATCATAAACAAAGTTTTATTGTAGTGGTACAAGCTTGTGTGTGTGTGTGTGTGTGTGTGTGTGTGTGTGTGTGTGTGTGTGTGTGTGTGTGTGTGTGTGTGTGTGTGTGTGTTGTGTGTGTGTGTGTGTGTGTGTGTGTGTGTGTGTGTGTGTGTGTGTGTGTGTGTGTGTGTATGTGTACGTGTGTATGTGTGTGAGCGTGTGTTTGTATGTACGTGCGCACACACAAACAGAGCAACAGACATCGAACAACCTGAAACAGCTGTTTTTGTTTTTTGGGCCTCCACAATGTCGACTTCCAATTCATAGACACCCACGAGTCGCTGTGGTGAACGGATGTGAACACACTAATATCAACATACATACAAACATAACATACATATTAACACGCAAACATGAACACGTACACACTCACAAAGAGCCATGTTAACACACATACTCGACTACTTCCTCCTTACTAAATGTACGCTTGCACCACACCTATACTAGGCCTACATCCGGGGCCTACATAGACTGTATATGTACTCTACACATACAGGTATACAAACATACAAACATACATGTAGCCTACATACGCAAGCTCACTCAGCCACCGATATAAATAACACAGACACATACTTCATAACGCAATTCGATTAATCTATTATAACACATTTCATATTTATAAAGATACAACCATAATGTAAATTGTGACACCATCAATTTCAATGTATTTCTCATTGATTTAAGATTGACTGAAAATTGCTTTTGGTTATCAGCCCTACATTAAAATATCACGTTTCCTATAATTGCTGTCATTATTCATGTACCTGGAGACAGAACTGTTATCTTGGGAACTCGAGTCATACCAGGGTTACTAATTAGGAATAGGAGCTGTACTATTACTTTACCTCATAAATTACACTGTCTTTAATCATTCTTCTCGGTGAAGGAAGTTAATAATGAAGAGGCATTTTGTGAAAATGAGAGCCACTTTTGTTATTCCAGGTCCATGGTTATTCTTTTTTGTATCAGTGGTAAAGAGATTTATCTTTTTCATGCATGTTTTCATCGTATTTGTTTGGTGTAAAAGTTACAAAAAATGTCCGATTGAAATTAAAGGCCGAAGTTTTCCGCGTTGCGGATTTTCCGCGAAAATCACGGAATTTGAGGTATAACGGGGAAAACAGCATTTTGAACAAAAAAAAATCATGCATAAAAACGCCTGAACGTTGACTGGAATCCCACCAAGACGTTTAAAATAATCTACAGTTCATCTCTTTAGTAAGAAAGCTATATACTATGATCAAGATTTACAATTTATAAAAGGCCAAAGATATAATAATATCCTAAATAGCATATCCTCTAATGACCTTACCTTTCTCCAATAATAATATTCATTACACGCAATTACGTTTCTCGTAAAAAAAAAAAATGCTCAAAATACATATACCTGCATAACAATTCGACAGTACTTTTCTTTTATCCAAATTTCAAAGTTAGGGAAGTTAGTTATCAATCAAATAACCTGTAGTTGTGTCATTTCGATCGTTTAAAAAAACGTTGGATATTATGATTGTATTTTCCTCCCAAAATTATATTTACAATAACAGGTTTTCGAAGTGTAATAATGTTTCGAAGATATTCACATCTACCTTAGATTAGCATTAAATCACGTACATTTTAAGTTTAGTTTGCATGGAATCCATACTAAACGTTAGATTAGAGAACAAATAGGGATGCAAAAGAGGTTCATGAGACGTCAGGTAGCATAGTAGTTGACTGATCACCGTTGGACAGAATGTCGCCCTCTATTGACTGGAGTGATAAAAGGAACTATATTTTTAAGGGGAGGCGTCATGGCATAGTGGATAACAGCTTGGCTTCCCGACCTAGAGGTCCGTGGTTCGAGCCCACGTCGTGGCGGTTGTGTCCTTAGGTAAGGCACTTTATCCCCATTACCCCGTCCGTCGGATCGAACGTAAAGCCGGAGGTCCCGTGTTGAGACAGAAACACCTCAGCACATAAAAGAACCCACACACTTCATCGAAAAGAGAAGGGTGAAAACCCGTTGTTGTGGTCACATATCCATATGTAAACTACACGGGACTGGATGCCTACGGGTAACAATGATTAAGTTCGCTTTTCTAGTCCCTGTCATCCGAAATGATGACAAAGTAATGATAATAATAATAATTTTCCCGCCATGCAATTTAAGTAAGCTTGATTATTGAAAATACTTACCCTCCTCTCCGCTTCCCCTGCACCTGACTACTACCAGCTGAACATCCACCCTTATCCCGAACAATACCCAGACGACTTCCCCTCCAGTGCACAACTGTCAGATAAATAACTAACCCCCCCCCCGACAATTACGCTCTAGGACAACTACATATACGTCCAAATAACTACCACCTGCACAGCTCCCCTACCCCCCCCCCACCCGACAATTACG
>JZLH01S0426593.1:19678-42256 GCA_001188425.1 Eucidaris tribuloides
GTACATTTAAAATGAAACATATGTATGCAATTTTGCTTTAATTATGATGAAACGATATCAATCTTTTTGAGTAAAATCTTTGTATGATTGCACATATCTTGTCAAGTAAATGTCCTTTCCTTTTCCATGCTTGCTTTGTGCTTTGTTTTAAATTACATCTTAACCCGTTCGACACTAAGTGCAAGATATCTCGGGCTGGGGTCTATGGAAAATGTGTGTTATATTGAAGTGAAATTGTCTGCAACAGGTGAAGTCTAAATGTTCCACCAAGAGCTGAGAGTCAGTTTTGATGTTTTTATGCTGCTTTTGTCTCTTTCATCAAACTTTAACACAGGTACTTAGCTTAACTCCTGCTGATGGTGATGATCAACTGCACACGATGAACCAAGATGGTATTCCAGGACAGCAACACTCATCCACTTGTAGAACTAGCACAGCACATCCACAGCAAGATGAAACACCATTCGTTCGCTAGCAGCAGAGGGCAGCAGACAGGGGATGGAGAGGGCTCAGAGAGAGGACAGCCAGCCAGCAATTATGTGGAATCAGTTTTGATGCATGATGGTGCAACGGTGGAATGTGAAGAAGGTTACATTCCTAATCACAAGGATCACACTTGCAGTAAGCTATCACAGAACAAGACCTGAAATGTTACAGATCACAATCTAGACAAAATTATCTGAACATAGCTATGATTTGCTGATAATTATGCTACTGGCTTCACTTGGCAGCTTTTAAAAACTAAGTTGATTCTTTTAAAGGTGTGTAGAGGAATCTGAGGTAAATGGGAAAAGAAGACTTAATTTCAGTTTGTCAGATACAGACACATGGGAGTAGGTCATTCAAAATTCTGTCATGCACTGTAGATACATCAGTGCATTACAATGCCTCTGCACATTTCTAAAGAACCAGCTTTCTTCAGTAAAAAATGGCTCAAGTTCAGTAGGAATTAAATTTCCTCTGCCAGAATTCTCCTCAGTCAGACAATATTTATCAATGCTTTCATTGCTATTATGTAAGATTAACCCTAATCAGGCTGGCTTTTTTGGCTATGCTATATCTGGGGGGGGGGGGTTGGATTCTGCCCCCCCTCCCCCTCTGAGATCTCGGTCGTCGACCGCGCGATTGGGCCGAAAATCGGCACACACGTCGCCCATCACGTAATCTACAAGACTGCATGGTTAATTACCCGGAATTAATTTCATATCAATTAATTATGCTAATTTATGCATAAAATCATAATTAAGCTGTAAATCACTAATTATAGCTCCAAAAATGCACATTTTGGGGTCTAGACACTCTTCTTAGTGTTTTTAGCAAATGTACTGGGAAAAAAATCCGGAATCAAAATTGATTTCCTATGTATTTTATTGTTTTGCGAATTTTTTATGTATTTCTTTGTTTTTTCGACCTTTTGTTTTCTATTGTTTTTTCGATGAAATTTGTCGGGGACACTTTTGCGATCATAAACAGCGCAAAATTAATTGATTTCAACCAGAAAAAGTAAAAATAATCATACATTTATGAATTTTGGCTGAAAACACAATTTGTATTGAAATTGTACACAAAATCATGTTTTTGAGCGATTTTGGGGATGACATGCAAGTACAAAATGTTACGTAACTTCGGAACCGCGTACCCGGACGTCATAAATTTGGTCTCAAAAGATGCGCGAGATTTGAGAGAAAAAAGTCATGAAACGCCCTGGCAACTGCTTTACGCGTTGCCGACAAATTGCGCGAAACATCTAGGGGGGGGCGGAATCCGCCCCCCTCAGCCTTTTAGGGTTAAGGATTGGGTTCCAGGTGGATCAGACTTGTAGTTTACAGCGGGAAGGGAAATCCATACTGGTGGCTTCAGATGACAAGGATTAACTTTAGGGGTTAGGAGCAGCAAAATGATTTTGGGGTATGGGTAGGGATTTCAAAGTGGAGTCTTTTCGTAATGTCTCCTTTTCATGTCTCCATTGTGGAGTACTAGTGGTGGAGGAGGCATTATAATGTCAATCATGGGTTTTATACTGTCTTTTGTTTAAAATCCATTTGAAGGAGTGGCAGATTTTTTTGTTCATCGTCATACAATTTTGTCAAGTTGCTCTAACATACACAAGTGTCACCTTCATGGAGAGCCTCGCAAATTAATGTATATATATATATATATATTTGTATTTAGTTTATGCTATACATAATTATTAGTGTGGAATAAATAAATTGAATTGAAAATTGAAACACTAAAGCTGAAATAGGTATAACTGGAGATAGATGCGCAAGTCATAGGTCACTATTGCTTCTTATTCAATAGATATCCAGGAAAATGAATGACAGATTTTGATTTCTCATTATGGAGCTTATGAATATATCAACATTGAATGATAAATTGAATGTACAGGGCATCTAAAAAAAACTTATACTGTTTTGTTTTCATCTGTGTGTTTATTTCGTGGAATTTTTTCAAAATCTTTTCAGGGCTGATAGAGAGGATTTTGGAGTTTGGGCTTGTATCAAAATTTTGACATTTCATAGAAGATGGTGTTAACCAGGGAGCAACAAACAATAATGGTTAAACTGTACCAGCCAAATAAGTCGATTGAGAAGACTCTTCGGCAGTAAATTTGCGATATAAAATTCCCAGATGTTTTAGTTTAAAAATTAAAGTGTACCAATACAATAAAACTCAAATTTGTGTACAGCTAGAATACAGTACACATAACCACAATTTAGTTGTCTTAGCCCGTGAAGCAATCCATATTTTGATAAATCAGATCATAATGTACAATATTCTGGCACTTGTGCTCCGCGCGTTTAAGTTCTGCTTTGTAAGCATAGATTTTTATGCGATCGTGTTCTGGCTATACGCGTACATTTTTGCTTTACTATCGAAGTTCAGTGACGATACTGATCTATACACAGTGTGTGTGTGTTAATGATTACGACGTACGCGGACAAATCATCGATAGTGCGATCAAACGATTGATTGAATCACTTGATTGACTAGTCTATTGCAAGTCGTTTTTGTTTATATTTACTGTTTGAAATTTATATTCAAACCCCGTCGTCGTCGTCACAGCATACTCTAATCAGAGCGTAGCTTCCCTTACGGCAGCGTGGTACAACCTTCTGTTTTGAGCCATTCTAATTGCTTTCTCCATGGTACCAAATGCCTCCCTCACTGTTTTGTCCCATTTACATCTTGGTCTTCCTCTACTACGTTTACCAGGAATGTGTGCCCCAAGGACCCTCTTCTCCAGACCATTATGTCTAATGATATGACCAAAATATCCCAGCTTCTGTCTCCTCACATTTTGCAGTAGCCAGTCACTAGGCACATTGAGCTCAGTAAACAAAAATTGGAGTGATCACAAGTGCTAATACTTTTAGAGGGCATGCCACAAAGCAAACAATTATCCAGGATATTGTTACACTTTAAAACAAATAAATACTTCTTTTTTATTCAAAATCAAACTGGTATAAATTTTTTTGAGACGCTCTGTATCGTAATGTCAAAACTCAAGGTGTATTTATATAGATTTATGAAACAGTCAAACCTGCTGTAGCGACCACTTGTATAGAAAGACCACTTCTCTATAAAGACCACAAGTTTTGTTTCCCTTTAAAAGTGCTTCTCATTGAAATATGTATTACACAAACCTGAACTTAAAGACCACCTGCTCATAAAGACCCCCTTTTTTACCTCCCTTGCCTGGTCGTTAGTGTTGCACGACTTCAGCATTTTACAGAGTCGACTAGTCGCCCACCAATAGTCGCGACTCCGACTATTAGTCGACTATCGATGTTCAACGTCTTAATGTGTTCATGATTGGTGGTGTGGGGTGTGAGTGCAACGTAATACGGCAACACATATGCAAGAGTAGCAATTAAGCAACAGATTAATAGGTGATCCAAGTAACAATTTTGAGCAGTTCTTTCTGTTTGATTTGCGATCAAAGAGAAATGGGGATTAATTTCTGCCACAAAATGGTAGATAAATGATTGGTAGTTCTGTTCAATTTTTACGCCTTTTGACTCAGTTTTTAATACAAATTAACATGTGATAAAAAGTCGACTATTGCGTTCCGATAGTCGTAGTCGCGACTATCTACACATAGTCGCGACTACGACTTTTGGCGACTTAGTCGTGCAACACTACTGGTCGTTATATAATACAGGTTTCACTGTACAAAGAAGGCAGAAAAAATTGTCATCGCCATTATCTGCTCACTGAAGAGTGGAAAATTTTGTTTTTAGATAATTGATCACAAGTCATAGAACCATGTCTCCTGTATAACAATTGACGTCTGTTTCTGTTTTTTTTTCCTTTTACTGTTTTTCTTTGTAAACAGTTGCATGCCCAGCAGGTTATTACTTTGATGGTGCAGCTATGGAGTGCATCCAGTGTGAACTGGGTTATTACCAAGATGAACAAGCCCAGAGTGAGTGTAAGCCATGTGTAGATAGGACCACAACGAGAGGGATAGGAGCCAAGCATCCCTCACAGTGTCAAGGTAATTATAGTTATGTCCCTGAAAATCATTTAGAACTGGGTCTAGTCAGTCTGCCATGGTACTAAGATCAGGTGTAAATGGGTCCCATGCCAGTTTACCATGGTATCAGGATCAGGTACAATTGGGTTCTATGTCAGTCTACCATGGAACTAGGATCGGGTGTGAACAGGTCCTGTGTCAGTCTACGCTGATACCAGGATTGGGAATGAACAGGTCCTATGTCAGTCTACCATAGTACCAGGATCAGGTGTGAATGGGTCCTATGCCAGTTTACCATGGTACCATGATTAGGTGTGGACAGGTCATTTGTCAGTCTACCATTGTACCAGAATCGGGTATGAACAATTCCTATGGCCATCTACCATGGTACCAGGATCAGATATGAATGGGTCCCATGCCAGTCAACCATGGTACCAGTATCAGGTACAAATGGGCCCTTTGTCAGTCTAACACAGCACTGATCCCAAATACAATTAACAGATACGTCTGTTTTCCATCTTCCTAGTCCCTCTTATAAACCGTTCCCATTGATTACGGTATGAAACACAGTCTACCATGTGGGTCCACTTATAAGTTGGTCATAACAGTCTACTGAGGCACCTTGACCAGATACAGCCATGTCTTGTAGCAATCTACTATCAGGTAAAGAGAGAGATTATGAGAATTATCAAAAATTAATAAACAAGATAATATATTCTAGATTTGTTCTTGGAAAAAGACTTGCATAATTTACATAATGCATTATCCTAATAATACTAACTGAGCACTCTTCATCTTTGTTTTGTTCCATGCCATTATGAGATGCCTGTGCCTGTTCAATGTAATGTTGGTTTAAAAAAAAGAAATCTGAGGTAATACTCATGGATGTTCAATGGCAGAAGTCAAAACAAATTACTCCAGTTCTGGTAGAAATAAAAGCAACTCAGGAACTTTATAAGACTCTAGGATGCTATGACAGAAATGCAGTTGTGTCACATAATTGCCTGATACAAAGTTGAGCAGCTCCAAGTTATGATCTTTTACATACATCTATCAGTAATCATTGGGTTAATATTTTTAATCAACATGAATTCAACTTATCTTCACTTCTTTCAGTGCAATGTGAACAGGGTCAATACTCTGCCACAGGTTTTGCTCCTTGTGTGCAGTGTGAACGGGGTGAATTCCAACCTCTTCCTGGTCAGACAGAGTGCTTTGAGTGTCCAGTGGGTCTGACTACACCAAGTCCAGGATCAACTACAGTGGAGGACTGCCAAGGTGAGACTAGTAAACAGGTGTATCAGGATGACTATCTCTAGGACAGTTACCTCTAGGATAATCACCACCTAAGACAACTACCACCCAGGATAATCACCCCAGGTCAATAACCTCAGGACAATTACCACTTAGGACAATTACCCCTGAACAATTACCCCAGGACAATTACCCCAGGACAAATACCACTCAGGACAATTACCCCAGGACAATATCCACCTAAGACAATTACCCAGGTCAATTACAACCTGGGACAATTACTACCTAGGACAATAACCACCTAGGACAATTATCCCTGGTCAATTACCCCAGGACAATTACCACGTAAGACAACTACCCCAGGACAATTTCCACCTAGGGCCATTACCCCAAGTCAGTTACTCGTAGAACAATTACCACCTAGCAAAATTTATCGTCAAGGACAAGTACCATCCAGGACAGTAACTACTTAGAAAAATTACCAACCAGAGCAAATATCACCCAGGATAATTATGACCCAGGACAATTCCCACCCAGGTTATTTACACTCAGGGAAATCATCATCCTCGTCCTAGATATTTTGCCCCTGGGACATTTACTTCCTGGTTAATTACCACCTGATAGCAATGAAATGTATCTCATGTGGTTGGGAGTGGTGGTAAATGTTGTAGCTAAATACTCCAGGGAGGGAACATAATTTCAACTGAAAACACAAAACATGTCCAATCTCTCACAAAACAATTCTCTCATTTTTTTTTCCAAGACATATATTAACAATAGGTATATGACAGATCTCTTACATAAACATTTATCCCGTTGGAGACTAAGAACGAGATATCTCGGTCTTTTGAGAATGCATGTTACGTAAAAATTGTCTCCAACAGGTTATTATCCCCTTGCCCAATGAAGACGGAGGGGGATATAATAACGCCTCCGTCCGTCCGTTTAATAATGTTTGATGGATTGTAATGAGATTTGGTATGAATTAGGTACATGATATCAAAATACAGCCTGAGTTCAAAATACAGCCTGAGTTCGATTGTGGAGTATGTATATCAAAGGTGAAAAGTCATAGCTCATTCAATGAGAAAATAGCTGTTTAACTGGTTTCCATTCTATAACTTAACCCTAAAAAGACTGGGCTATTTTGGAGGCTGGAAAAAGAGGGGGGGGGGCCTTTTGGGCCCCCCCCCCCCCCAAGATCTTGGCTGTTGGTCATCTGATCGCAACCAAATTTGGCACACACGTCCTTTGTCATGTCCTCTAAAACAAAACATAGTCAAAATACTGATATTCATTTTATTTTTTAATATATTCATAATTATGCAAATATGCAAATTTTTATCAAAAAAATTGAATTTTTCATATTTTGGTGCCTATTGTGGTCCATAAATTCCTGTTTCAAGGTTTTCAGCTGTATGAAGAGGTTGTTTATCATGGAATTGTGTTGTTTCATGCCTGAATTATTAGATATGCTTATGCAAATTAGTAAAAAATGTAGTTAGAAAACAATGTCTATAACATTCATTCAAATACCATACACTTTACACACAAATGAATACAAATTTCGATTTCTTACGTGACATGTGATACATAATGTTCTACAGATTGTAATAAAATTTGATATGAAGGTACATGATATCAAATTATAACCTGAGTTTGATTTCAGAGTGTGTAGCTCAAAGGTCAAAAGTCATATAGCTCATTAAAAAGAATACCTATTTAACTGGTTTCTATTTGATATTTTCAACAGATTAATGAAATTTAGTATGAAGATACATTATTGCTTATTAAATGGGAAAATAACCTTTCAACAGGTTTCCATTCCATAACCTTAGTAATGTTGGGCAGATTTCAATGATATTTGGTATGAAGGTACATGGTATCAGCAGCCTAAGCTTAATTTCAGAGTTTGTAGGTCAAAGTTCAAAGGTCACAGCCCATATGTTGAAAAAGCTAGTCATTTATCTATTTACTTGATAACATTAATGATGTTAAACAGATTTTAATGAAATTTTGAAAGAAGGTTCATGCTATCAAAATACAGTGTATGTTTGATTTTGGATTGTGTATGTCAAAAAGTCATAGCTCATTTGATATGTGAAAATATGTTTGTATATGAAAATGTGGTTTCTGTTTATTAACTTTAGCAATGTTAGTTTTTAATGAAAATTGGAAAGAGGGCCGGTACATGGTATGAGGATATCGACGGAGGTTGAGCGGCTTTGAGTGTGTTGACCAAAAGTCAAAGTTCCCAGTTCATTAAATATGCATATGGAGGCCATTTGTACCTGGCAAGGGGATACTGCGCTTTGTGTTGTCCTTGTTAGATACTATCAACAGAAAGTTCTTTTTCTTTCTTTTCTGTTTTTCAGAGCCGTGCCCACCTGGTCAGTTCTCCCTCTCTGGGTTCCAGCCCTGCCTACCCTGCCCACGTGGCTCATACCAACCACATCCACAACGCACCACTTGCAAGAAATGTGGCGGCAACACTACTACCACATCAGAAGTAGCTACAGCCATTGAACAGTGTCACATCGTCTCCTAACTGACAAACCATGTCTGGGCTTGGTAGTCTCATTTTAGAGGAAATTGCCTCCATTTGACTTCCCTCTGTATTACATTTATTGCATTTATGGTGGAAGTTTGAAACATACTGTTGGTATAAAACAGTTATGGTTTGAGGGCGCTATACCAGACGATTTTTCATGATGAATTTTCATATCTCAACAAGGAAGGGGATTTTCTTCATATTTCATATCATTATGTATTTATGTGTATTATTAATGACCAATGGACAGGACCTGATGATGCAATTTGAATTTATTTGTTTGAAGTCTGTTTATATCTTGTCGTAAAACAGTTGTAACAATCCGTATGGTTGGTTGAGAGGTTGACTAGGCCTGAGTGTGTGTTAGTACTTTTCTATCAATACCACGTGGAATGTGACATGGCAGTTCTGTAGAAATAAAGCAAATCCTTTGTATTTATTATTCAATATGCGCAAATTGCTCACATTGGTTAGTTATACACTGCGCCGCAAGAAAATATAGCAGTCCCCAAATCCCAAATCCACTCATAAGAAATTTTGCAACAACTATTGATTGAGGTCTGTTTTATGAAATGTATGAAGTGTAAGTCCTAACTTGTGCAATGATCCAAGTTATCCACCCTCGTTCACTGAGAAAGGGTAAAAAACCTATTCAGGTGTGTCTTGTGGGTTCTGATTGTTTCCCCTTACTTTGTCTTGACAATAATAATGAAAAGTCTTGCCTTCATTTGATGTATTATATTGTATTATTATACAGTGTGTCTCAACCAATTGTGCAAGTAAAACAGTCGCTTTCTTTGTCAATTGAGAATATACCGTTGCTGACATGATGGCTTACTTCAATGTCAAGGGCATAGTCTTAGCTTTCAAATGTCGTTTGTTCTGTTCAATTTGACTTTGGCGGACTTAGGGCGCTCGGCCCCCCCCCCCCAAAAAAACCATTCGAAACGAAGAAATTGTTTTAGCTAATGAAAATATTAAGAAACAATCCGCCCTTTGGCTGGTTGTTTTGAAATTTGTTCATGAATCCCCCGCCCCCCCCCGCCCCCACCCCCCCGACGCAACTTTGCGGCGGCTGGACTGAAATGTGGGAGAAGAATTTTGGAGGGCTCGTATATTGGATGAAAAATTTTTCTTGCTGTACTCCCCCCCCCCCCCCCCCCCCCGCCCCCCCGGATTTGGCCAGCTTGAACCCCCAGTAACCCCCTAAATTTTCCGCTCTAGAACCGTGCCTGCCCTCCTCCAATAAATAATACTTGCCAATAATTACCCAGTCAGGTTCACCTACCCTAAACAGTCAGTATTGACCCGACTTGATATTTATTTTCTAATGATCATATTGTCCAGTGTTAATTTTAAAATGCATATCATGTGTGTGTATGGTTTTGTACTACTGCTTTTATGATAAGCTTTGATAAATTTAAACACCCATTACCAACAATATTACCACTATACAAGGTTGTATAGATTTCTCTTTTAAACAGAACTAATTACTTTCATTTTGTGGGACTTGGTTCGTTGAAACCAGCAAATGACCAATCCTTTAGAGGAAAAAAAGATGAAAGCAGAATTTCCAAGTTTGGTTGAGTAGATTTTGTATTAGAGTCATTTTTATGCCTCCGCAACGAAGTTGCCGGAGGCATTACGTTTTTGGGTTGTCGGTCCGTCCTTCCGTCCGTTACGCGATAATTTAAGAACCACTGATCAGATTTTCATGTAACTTGGATGAAGTATGTCACCAATGAACTGATTAGATTTTGGAGCTGAAAGGTCAAAGGTCAAAGGTCACCAGGCCTAAAATAAGTCTGATTTGGGCTCATTACTGTGGTAACTTGAGTATGACTGGTCCAATTTTTATGTAACTTGGGAGAAGTATCTAATATAAGGCACCAATTTACTGATTTGATTTTGAAGTTGAAAGGTCAGAGGTCAAAGGTCACAAGGCCTCATGTCCGAATTGAACTCATTGTCACAATAATTTTGAAACTGCTTATTAGATTTTACTGTAACTTGGTCAAAGGTCACATGGGCTTATTGATCTCATTGGTCTTGCAACCATGGTGACTTGAAGCTTTTCAAATTACATCAGTTGGACGGGAGAGTGGACTGCGGAGGCATACCCATAGACTGCACGCAGTCGAACTGCTGTAGTTGTAACATGAAGTCTGGGTTCATTTTATCTATAGATTCAGGCTGATGCTCTGTGTTCTGTATGAAGTATGGCCTATTTTCCCTGACAGTTTGTTACAGAAGAAACTCCAACCCACCCCCGCCCCCCCCCAAAAAAAAAAAAAAAATTCTAAAAAATAGATTCCCCATCCAATGCTACTAATAAATTTGATGTCATGAAACTGAGAAAATTTGGTTCCATTTTTAGGTTCCCTTTTGTGAATGTGGATGATCAGATTTTAATCCACTTTGACAGAATCATATGACACAGGGATGCAAAATTTGTCAAATGGTTCCTGTGGCCCCATAGCGTATGTGCGGTGTGCATAGTTATCAGGCCCCAAAGGCTAAAACTACATTTACAATTTGATGACATACTCTCTGGTGACACAACCAAGAGGTTGCATGACCTCGTCCTTGGGTGAGTGTTGCCCTTCGGGTGGGGGGGGGGGGTGGTAGCTTTTGGTTTTGTTTTTGTAGGGGATTTGCTGTATTGGTGACTGCTTTTCCTTCAGTTCTTCTGAATGATAGCAACTCAAGCTGGGTACAGAACAGCATAATATGTTCTAGTTTTATGATAGATATAAGGTAACATTTAGACATACATTGACTGCATTTGTGGGAAATAAAGATATATAAAGATTATAATATGTTCAATTTGTGTTATTTAATGTAGAAGTGTGTTTGAGCTGTATGTTGTGAATTTTGGTAAAGGAAGCTTTCAAAACTTTTAACAAGATACATTTATACATTTTTAAAAACAGATTTTACATACTTGCCTTCAGCCTATTTCGCTCCACTGCAAGAGGAAGGCCTCTTCACCAATTCTCCATGTTGCCGTATCCTGAGCGGTCCTGTGCCAAGCAATGACAAAATGTGCTGTTAAGTTGTCCCTCCATCTCCTATTCTGTCTCCCCTTCTTCTTGTGTAGTTTCGTGGAGTCCAGTTTGTTACTATGTTTGTCCATCTGTTGTCATACCTCCTGGCTAGGTGTCCTGCCCACCTCCATTATTTTGATTTTTTTGTTTCAATAATGTCTTGTACTCCTGTTTTCAATCTGAGATCGCCATTTGTCATTCTGTCTTTCTTTGTGATGCCCAGCATTATTCTTTCCATTGCCCTCTCGGATACCCTCAGTCTTTGCTCCTGGCGCTTGGTTGTGGTCCATGATTTTACATACTATCTCTGCAAAAATCAGGAAACTACCGTTTAGCTCATGATTTGACAACAAAACATGTCAAAGATCGCAAGCCAGTTTGTTTGAATTAGTAACTTAACGTAAGTAGGCCTAATGGCTAATTTTAACCCTAGTGGGCTATTTTCATAGCATGTTAAACCGTGGGGGGGGGGGGCTATGATGCCCCCCTCCCCTTACCAAGATCTCGGTCGTGGATCGCATGATCGCCAAATGTTGCACGTACGTAAAGCCACATGTACACTACAAGACTGCATGATAAAATTCGCAAAAATATGCATTGTTCATTTTTTATTAATTATGCAAATTAATGCATAAAATCATACTTATGTGTATACATTTAACTCAATAAAAGAACTTATGGAGTTCTGGTTTTTGGTGTAAATAATGACATTTCTGACAATTTCCCACCAAAACAAATCCTCATATTTCCCCTCCTATTACCCCTCTTATCACCCTGATATGCCCCCTCATATCCCTCTCATATTCCCTCTTGTATTCACCTCTTATCCCCCTTTAATACCCCTATATTACCCCTTTAAAGACACAATTTAACATTTTGGAGCTTCAATTTAAAAAAAAATATCAAACATTGATGTGCTTAAATAGACAAACAGTCAAACATCCTAGAATACAAAAACTTCAGAAAGTTATGCTGCCACTGCTAAGGTATGCATGGATAAAAATGTGACTTATTCCTCAGATCCCCCCGAATCGTCCCAATTCCGAACTGCCCTTCCCCCCAAATATCCCCCTATCCCCTCTCATCCCTCCTCTTATTCCCCACTTACTTAGTGACATGATTGGGAACACTTGAAATTGCCTCAAGAACCAAATGAGATGAAATACATGTATATACCAACTATACACCAGCTGGAGTGAATCTTCCAACTGGAAGGATTTGTCTCTAATTTGTTTACTTACGGAGAATCAAGCATGAACATACTAACATTTTAATCTTACCAGGGCACGATAAAAATAAGACCCATTGAGAGCCACGCAGCAGGATTGCCTGTCACGAGGGATATTGGCATTTATTTTAGAATGAGTCAATGTTTGACTACAAGATTTACACAGGAGAATCCTTGTACATGTATAGTTTACTTGATTTTAGAGTAGTTTCAGCCCAAGTTGAGGACTACTCCCAATCATGTCCTTTACCTTTAACCCCCTCTGATCTCGCCTCTTCTTCCCCTCTGTAATTCCCCTCTTATTTCCTCTCTTATTCCCCTCTTATCCCCCTCATATTCCCCTCTTATTCCCCTTTTATTCCTCCTTATTCCCCCTCCTAGACCCATTCCCCCTTTATTCTCCTCTTATCCCCCTTAACCACCTCTTATCCCATTCTTATTCACCCGTTATCCCCCTTATCTTTAATACCCGCTTTAATACCCCAATACCCACTTTAAACATTTAACATTGTGGAGCTTCAGTTTTCAAACTTTGATGTGCTTAAATAGATAAACATCATGGAATACAAAAAGTTTGGTAAGTTGTGCTGCTACCACTGGCAAGGTATGCATGGATAAACATGTGCGACTTATTCCTCGGTTGGAGTATAAAGTAGTCTAGATCTATGACACGGTAATCTATGGGAGGATATGGGCATGGTGAACCACGTCAAACTGAGCCCTCGTAGATCTTCACTTTTTTAAAGCACTATATCCTCATTTTAAAGTACAATCTTTTTCAGGGCTTCAATTTTAGACCTTATCTAGATCATGGAGGATTATGTAGATCCATAAATTTGTTAACCCTAAAGAGCCCGGGGGGGGGGGCCAACTTGGTAACATTTTCTACAATTTTATGGCACACATTTTCATGTATAGTTTAGGGTTACACGTGACATGTTGCAATGCCTACCACATTTTGAAGGCCATGTGCATCATTTTTTGATGTTTCATTTTTTTTTCACTACACCGAAGAGTTAATGTCACCTTTTTTCCATATCTTTTGGCTCATGTTTGCCATGAAACTTATGTTTCATATATTAAAAAATATATTCAATCAATTTCTTTTGTTCTTGAAAGGAAAAATGGTGCCCCCCAAAAAAATGTTTAAAAATCTTTTTTTTTTAAGTATTCCTTATTTTCATTAAATATTATATTTACAAGAATTAATGTATCAAAGTGTAATTCCATCAAAACGGTGTACCAGAATATCAAAGAATTGCATTTATCCAATCTTTGGTACAACCAACAGTGCAAGTAATAATGTCCATAGATGCATTTACAATATCACTGCATGGTATGGTAACACAAAATATGAACCCCAAAGAGTCAAAGTTTACTCAAAATATCGTCTTCTTTTCTATCTAAAAATAGGTGCCACCAACCCCCCCCCCTCCAACTTGGGCCAAGGAGAGCCAAAAATAGCTCGGGCTTAGGGAGGTCATTGTTAAATTGTGTCTCTAAAGCCCCTTTAATACCCCTAGTAATAGCTCCCTTTAATAACCCCTTTAAAGGTATTGGCTAACATTTACCACAGTTAAAAAAATCTGAGCTGCATGATCCCCATGCTATCATTGTCTTTGATAAGGTCTAGAAATGAAGCCCTGAAAAAATTGTATTTCAATATGATTATTTAGTGCTTTAAAAAAGTGAAAATCGTAAGTTGATCGGATTCACCTGCCCATTTTCTCCCATAGACTTACTGTGTGTACAGTGTACACCTACGCTATTTAAACTCGCCCCGAGTTTTAATTGTTTATTCATGCATAACTTGCCATTGGCAGTGTAACTTTTCAAACTTTTTTATTCTAGGGTGTTTATTTGTCCATATGAACACTACTATGTAGTTCAGATATCACAGATATCAAAATTTGACAATTTTTTAAATTGAAGCTCCACAATGTTAGCCTATCACTTTAATACAAGGGACATGGAAAAATACCACTTGTTAACAAAAGATTGGAAGTATGGTATAATGGGTAACAACAGAATGAACTAGAGATATCACTGAAGGTGATTAATACCCATGCCCCATCACGTCCCTGACTTAATGCCATGATATGCCGTTTCAATGGCAAAGCAGGTTCCGACATAATCAAAACCCCAACATAATCTTCACCCCAAGACCAATGTGTGTGCCAAATTTCATGAGCATTGGTCAAAAACTGAGGAAGTAGATCAATCCACGAATATTTTTTTTTCTGATTTATTGCCATAATATGCTGTTACCATGGCAACACTAGTTTTTGACACATTCAATTCATGTGTCTTACACATTTTTTACTCCCAAGACAAATGTTTGTCCCAAATTTTATGAATATTGGTAAAAAAAAAAAACTCAGGAAGTAGTTCGATCCACAAGATTTTTACCTGATTTATTGTCATAATATGCTGTTACCATGGCAATGCAGTTTGTAACACATTCAAAAATGTGTCTTGCACATCTTCACTCCAAGACCAATGTGTGTATATAAATTTCTTAAGCGTTGGCCAAAAACTGAGGAAGTAATTTGATCTGCAAGATTTTCATCCGATTTTTTGCCAAAATATGCTATTACCATGGCAACACAGTTTCCAACATTATCGAAAAAACATGTTTTGCACATCTTAACCCCAAGACCAATGTGTGTGCCACATTTCACAAGCATTGATCAAAAACTGAGGAAGTATAGTTCGATCCACAAGATTTCTAACGAACAGACCGACCTCCCAGCCGTACGCTGATTCCTATATACCCCATTCAAACTTCGTTTGGCCGGGGTATAATTATTTGTCTCAATAATTACATACTAATCTCGTCATGGCCAAAAGTGTGACTGGATTTCAGAGAATAAAGACTCTATACAACATTTAAAAAAATGTCAAACTTAGCTATCTGACAAATCTTACAGGTTTGAATGGACAAATAAACACCCTAGGCAAACAGCATCAAACTCCATTGTGAAATGTGGGAGAAGTAGCATTTTTTTACATTTCAAGCACACACGGACACACACATATGAAGCCCGTTTCATAGTCCTCTCGCGAACAATTATGAAGAGAATTAAGCCACTAATACAGGATAGCTCAGAAGGAAAAAAAATGAAACCACATTCTCTCAAATTCATGAGATAGAATTTATTGATACTTTTATACACCTATATACAGCATAGATACATTCTTGTAAACAGAAACATTAACCCTCAATATCACTACATGCAGAGAATTAACATCTTGATCCATACGTATTCTAGGAATGAGAAAATTCCTTTGCATTTTTTTTAAGTACAATGCAAAATGGATACTGGGATACCACAGTACTTGTTACATAACTTGAACTGCACCCTTTGACCTTTGACATGACCCCAAATCTCACCAGTTCATTGTTTCACAGCAACAAGTATGAACAAAATCCCCTTACCAGTTCTTAACCCATCAGGTGCCCAAAAATTCAATGATCTCTACAGATTGCTACAAAACTTAAAACCTATAATACTAGTAGCAAAACACAATTAGCAGGAGTACTAATCAATGGTCAAATCAAACTTTACTAGCCATACAAAGTTCGACCCGAGGCAGGTTGCATGCAGACATAGTGTTATAAGCATGTGCATGTTACAATATTGTGGGTCAAGTATTGAAAACATTTACTCATACTATATACAGTGTGTATCAACAATAGCTATTTATAGCTAACATATTGCCAACTATTTTTATTATAAAGGTTTAAAAGTATAATATCCTTAAAGAGCAACTTGTCCTCTTTCGACTGATACCCTGCATCACTGGTGTCATGCATGATCAAGTACATTGCTTTTGAAGAGCACAATGTCAAGTCACCCTTTTTCAAGTTTTGGTCAAAGGATGAATTAAGACACCAATGACTGGATTCAAAGATGAGATGTTATTTCACATTTCATGCAAGTTCTGCCAAAACTTGGAAAAGGTGTGACTTTACAGTGTTCTCTTCAAGAGCGATGTTCTCGGTCATATGCATGATGCCAGTGATGCAAGTGAGGTATCATTGGAAAGAGGAAATGTTGTTCTCCAGGAATATTATACTCTATAATGCAAATAGTTGGCGATATTTTAGCTCTAAACATGGATTACCCTTTTTTGATACTGTATATCGTGAGACAGGTCCTCAGATTGACTAACTGTTGGTGATTGACTGCAAGAAAAGTTCAAAGCAGATACACAGAAGTCCAAAAATCCTCTCTTTATTGCGTATCAACGGACACATGCAAGAAACTAGAGAAGTTCGACTGCGCACAGTCGATGGGTATGCCTCCACCCAGTGTGCCCACCATGTAGCATTTAACAACCTAATTATATCAGCACTAAGTAATAGGTTAGGCATAATGTTCATTGACCTTTGACCCTTGACCCTGACCTTTGACTCCTGTGACTCTACCAAAATATTTGTCTTTTAATTGGTTTTGAACCTAACTGCCGAATTACATCAAGAGTGAGCACTCCTTATTGAACTTATAGGCAGAAAATGGCATTTTGGAACAAAGTTCATTGACCTTTGACCCTTTACTTTGAATTTTGACCCCCTGTGACTCTACCAAAATATTTGTCTTTTGGTTTTGAACCTAACCACCAAATTACATCAACAGTGAGCACTCCTAACTGAAGTTCTAGGCAAAAAATGACAATTTGGGACAAGGTTCATGGACCTTTGACCTTTTACCTTGACCCCTGTGACTCTACCAAAATATTTTTCTTTTGGTTTTGAACCTAAGCACTAAATAACATCAACAGTGAACACTCCTAACTGAAGTTATAGGCAGAAAATGACATTTTGGGACAAAGTTCATTGACCTTTGACCCTTGACCTTGAGCTTTGACCCCAGTGACTCTACCAAAATATTTGCCTTTTGGTTTTGAACCTAACCACCAAATCATATCAACTGAGTACTCCTAACTGGAGTTATATGCAGAAAATGGCATTTTAGGACAAAGTTCAATGACCTTTGACCTTTGACCCTTAACAGATTTGTCTCAAAATCTAATCACTTCATCCTTGCCTAGTGGTCCATCCTTGGTCCAAGTACATGTATCATTAAAATCCCTCCAGCAGTACTTCAGTAATTTTGTTCACAAGAAAGTGTGGCCGCACGGATGTACAGGCGGACAACCCGAAAACATACTGCCTCCGGTTTCCTTACGGGGCGGAGGCATAAAAAAGTGTTAGCAGGTTACATACAGTATGTGACCTGTCACCACAAAACGCACCATAAGTTGGTAAAATAAGAAATTGTGTTTTTCATACATTCTTAAAGTAGAGACTCTAAGCTTTAAAATGATTTGACTAGGATGGACGTAGCAAACCCATTTAAAATCCTGCTCACAAGTTTGGACTATCACCTAAGCCATTATCAGGAATGCAGAGAAAAAATGGCTGCAAAGACAGTGACAATGCGAAACGGGAGGCCTTTGACAAATGTTCCATAGAAAATGTAAAACTAGTCACTATCCAGAAGAGAACTGTGGATTGGACAATCCTATTTGGCTCTCGCAATCACTGTAAATGAATAGTTCATAAAAATAGCTTTGTGGTGATACCAAAATTATTACTGGGGGGACTTGACGATGCTGGATAACAAGCAATTATATTGTGGGTTACATTATGGTTAATCTCATTATGTCAAGATCGAATTCGGCCAAATTTTCAAGCTCCCGCAAAACAAGGTCAAAGTTGAATTCAAGAAAAATCATATTTCTGAATCACTTCTGGTCCTCAAATTTGAACGGATGAAAGATGAGTATATGTCAGAATTCCACAATCAACTTTTGCAACCACACTCGACTATTTTTAGCATTTTACACAAAAACTTCCATTGCGACTTATTGATCGTTTTGTGGTGATAGGTCACATATGGTGTTCATTACAAGAATATGACAGTATGATCTTGTTTTTTATAAAAATCAACTGGCAGGCACCTATCTCTGTAAATATGATACCGCACGACAGGTAAGACTTTTTTTTTTTTTTTACACGCACTGTCAACACAAAGTAAGGAAAAAATAATCAGAGAATGCTTTATATCACTTAAAGCTAAAATATGGTTTAGGAAAATTTCAAAACTCACCTCTGAATCTATTTGCAGTAAATCCCTAATGTAACAACACTATACCAATTTGTGCAAATGTAACAATTTGGCTGGAAATTGCATTGTATTTTCAGAATATCAAGTATCAAATATCAATAGATGGTTTTTAAGTGAGTTTTTAAGATTTTCCTAAAACTACATGTTGTCAGTTATCGACCGGCAGAAGGGTCCTACCATACGTTACCGGTAGAAGGGCCTTAATACTAAACTGTCTCCAACTTGAAAACCAATGGCTCTTTTCATATGAAATCAAAGTACACTGTAGTGTGATATTTTTAGATCCTTCTGTCAGTCTGTTAAGTGCAAATATCAATATGGCCATACATTATTTCTCAAATCAGAGAAAAGTTACTGTTAACTGTTAAAGCCCTTCTGCCAGGAATATATGCTTGGGCCCTGCTGCCGGACAACTACAATGCACAATTTTGAGTGCATTAGTAATTATCAACACAAGTTCATTTTGAAATGGTTTGAAAACCACATGATGCATCCAAACGGGTGTTGGAGTATTTGTAAGTAAACAAGTGTGGATAACGTGCAATAAAGGGAAATGGCAAGATAGGAAGTACAGTTAACATCGTCCACGTCGAATCTCTGGGGACCCCACAAATCACTTCGACTTGACAAAATTTGAGTTACTGTTTTGTACACAATTTTGAGTTGAAGATGTAGGGAAATGGAGGCTAAAAGTACCATGATTGTACCATTGAGGGGGGAAAATGAGAGGCAGAGAGGGAACTGGAAATGTATGACTGACACATCCTTTCAGTCAAGCTAACAAGCAGAGATCAAAAGGTCAATCCATTAACCCTAACTATAGGGGGGGGGGGGGAGGCTCTTGACGTTTCGTGCAATATGTTCACAACACAAAACAGCTCTAGCCGTGATGTTCCATGACTTTTTTCCTCCGAGTCCGCCGCATCTTAAGACCAAATTTGCGACGCCCAGGTACACGGTTCCAAAGATACGTATAATTTTGTACATGCATGTCACATCAAAAATTGCTGAAAAACGTGACTTTGTGTACAATTTCTATACAAATTGTCATGGATGTAGTCGTGGCCAGCCGTTCTGAGTCACGAGGCCGCTGGAAAATCCCATAGACTTTCTACACGTGACTCGGTCCGAGGCCAAGGCCAAGGCCGGCAAAATCCAGCCATGACTACATTCCTGTAAATTGTGTTTTCAGTCAAAAATCATAAATGTATGAATATTTTTGCTTTTACTGACCAAAATTAGTTAATTTTATGCTGCTTATGATCGCATACATGTAAGTGTCGCCGACATATTTCATCAAAAAAACAAAAAAACAAAGAAATACATACATGTAGTTAACATGACCTTTAATCCACAAATTATGACTCATGCATTAATTTCGTACACAAAATCCATCAATAAGTTATTGTAATTTTTCGCACGAGAGGATCAGGGATTTGGGGACTGCCATATTCTCATGCAGTGCAGTGTGCAATGAACTGATATAATCAATTTGCACATACTGAGTAATCAATACCACAGATTGCAATAATATGTCTACAGCACTGTCACATCACTAAGTAACAGGCATGGATATAGCGAGGACCCGCTTTATGCAAGGATATTTCTTGGGCCCCAAATTTTCCTCCAAACACCCCCCCCCCCCAAAAAAACGAGGAAATTGACCCTGTTATAGTGAGCACCCACTCAGCTTATCTCATTTAGTAAGGGAAACACAGCGCAAGTGATGTTTCATGCTGTCAAAAGATGTTAACGGTAAATGATATGATTGCGGGTAGTCCTCAACTTGGGCTGAAACTACTCTAGAATCAAGTAAACTATGCAAGGATTCTCCTGTTAAAATCTTGTAGTCAAATGTTGACTCATTCTAAAACAACTAATGTCAATATCCCTCGTGGCTGGCAAACCTCGTGTGGCTGTCTATGAAGCCTATTTTTATCGTTCATGCTTGATTCTCCTTAAGTAAACAAATTAGAGACAAATTCTTCTAGCTAGTATATCCACTCCAGCAGGTGACATTGGTAATATATTTCAACTCATTTGGTTCTTGAGGCATTTTCAAGTGTTCCCAATCATGTCACTGACCTTTAATTGTACATGTCAAGCTTTCCACACTATCAACACCACGTGTGCGGCGTAATACACACATCTTATGGCAGTGCATCCGTGCCAGATAGTGCATGTAACTGGGTCTCCCTGCCTTCCTCCTACCCGTTGCTTCAGTATCGGTAAACGGAGAAGTTAGAATCATCATTGACTTCACACATTTTCAACTCTGCTGTTTCAGTTCAGTGAAGTCAGTCAATTCAGTTTGATATGTTTTCAAAAACATAACATTACTGCAGTAGCAGTACAAATCTTGCTATTGTATAGGCAGTACCATATGCATATATTTCGTATGTTTTTATCATGTACTATTGTAATGAGCAATCGGCTATAGCGAGAAATTTTGTGGGTCCTGACCTCCTCATATGCCTGTACTACCACACGGGCTGCGTCAACCTCTCAACCAATTAGATTGTTACAACTGTTTTTTTCACAAGATATTAACAGACTTCAAACAAACTAATTCAAATTGCAGCATCAGGTCCTGTCTATTGTTCATTTATAATACACATATACATAATGGTATGAAATTATGAAGAAAATCCCATTCGCAGTTGAGATGTGAACATTCTTCACGAAAAATCGTCTGGTATAGCGCCCTCAACCCATAACTGTTTAATACCAGCAGTATGTTTCAAACTTCCACCATAGATGCAATTAATGTAATACAGAACATAAGGCTGAAGTAGAATGAAGGTTATTTAGTTTTCTCCAAAACTGGACAGAGAAGTCCAAACATGGTTTCACTGTTAGGAGACAATGTGACACTGTTCAATGGCTGTAGCTGCTTCTGATGTGGTAGTAGTGTTGCCGCCACATTTCTTGCAAGTGGTGCGTTGTGGATGTGGTTGGTATGAGCCACGTGGGCACGGCAGGCAGGGCTGGAACCCAGAGAGGGAGAACTGACCGGGTGGGCATGGCTCTGGAAGAAAGAAAACGAAGACAGGACTTTTTTATGATAGCATCTCATCAACCTGTTTGAGACAATTTAATTTTAAGATAATATTAAGCATTCTCCAAAGATCCCAGCCCGAGATAACTCGTTCTTAGTCTCCAAATATTGAATATTTATGTAACAAATCTGTTGATCCATCAATTTTTAAAATTAAGATTAATTTTTCTGTTTGTTAGCATTTTGACAGATTTTGTTCTATGCAAACTTATTCAAAAGATAAATGTAACGGAAATAGGTTTATTACACTTTATTAAAACGGGGGAAGAAGGGGGGGGGGAGGTAATTGTCCGAGATGGTGATTGTCATGGATAATAATTGTCCTTGGTTGTAATTGTCCTGGGTATAATGGTCCCAGGTGATATTTGTCCTGAGTGGTTATTTTCTTGGATGGTACTTGTCCTTGATGATAATTGACCTATGGTGTGATTGTCCTAGGGGAAATTGTCCTGGGTGATAATTTTCATAGGTGGAAATTGTCCGGGAGGTGTCCTAATACACCCGTTCAATAGTCTCACCTTGGCAGTCCTCCAGTGTAGTTGATCCTGGACTTGGTGTAGTCAGACCCACAGGGCATTCAAAGCACTCTGTCTGGCCTGGAAGAGGTTGGAATTCACCCTGTTCACACTGCACACAAGGAGCAAAGCCTGTGGCAGAGTAGTGACCCTGTTCACATTGCACTGAAAGAAATGAAGACAAGTTGAATCCATGTTAATTAAAAACATTAACCCAATGATTACTGATCCACAGATCATAACTTGGAGCTGCTCAACTTTGTATCAGGCATTATGTGACACTATTGCATTTCTGTCACAATATTCTTGAG
>JZLH01S0426638.1:0-15356 GCA_001188425.1 Eucidaris tribuloides
TTGAAACACTTGCTTTTAGTCTGAGATATTGGAGATGATCTGATAATTTTCCGTAGACTAGACCGCAGCCCGAGTAATCCGGTTATTTGTCTTCAATGGGTTAAAAACAATCCTGCAGTTTAGTGTTGCACGACTAAGTCGCCAAAAGTCGGAGTCGCGACTATCTTCAAGGAGTCGTGACTTTGAATTTAGGAATGCAAGAGTCGACTCTCTGGATCACTGTGAAAACATCGATGACAATCAACATCGTAGTCTTTTCATTTCATTGTTATATAAAATCATGGCCAGTTCAGTTCAAGTAGAGAGATATACGGGGCATATATTCAGGTTGTTGAACTGAAATCATTGAAGGAGGACACTGAACAGTCACTGTATAGGCTGTAGTATCATTCTTTTTACCTATTGATCATGCCGACAGACCCAAACGCCGAAAGTCGCCAAATAGTCGGAGTCGCGACTTTTGATGGGCGACTAGTCGACTCCAAAAAATCCTGGAGTCGTGCAACACTACTGCAGTTCAACATTTTGATACTTGTGGCAGGGCTCCACACTAACTTTTTTTCCTGCTTGCCCTTCGGGCAAGTGAAATTATCACTTTCAGATTTTTACTTGCCCGAATGAAAAATTTACTTTGCCCGAAAATAAATACACAAAAACATTAAAAATGATTTCTCACCGATTTGAAACAGTAAGACTTTATATTGCATTGGACAGTTGTTATTTCAATCCTGGGGGTTGCAAAAGGTGTGATTTATGAAGTTGATAATAAACAATGAAGTTGAAATTTGAACACAAAATGTTAGACATATTTTTTTTGTTTTTGGTAAGATTGTTGGACATGTTTTGCTCATTTCATGATCAAAATTTTACTTGCCCAATCGGGCAAGTAAAGTTTAACATTTTGAGTTTTTACTTGCCCGACTTGAAATTTTACTTGCCCCGGGCAAGCGGGCAAGTGCTAGTGTCGAGCCCTGCTTGTGGTATAGATTTCCATTCATTCTTACAAATTTAAAATAAAAAATTAAAAATCCATAAATTATTCTCCAATGTTTCAATAAGAACATTTAGTCATACTGCATGACTCACTAGTTACACTCAAACATTGACATTAAAGGGAAATGTCTACATTGGAAGAAGTCCTCGATTTAGGACAAAATTCTCCAATCTCTGCTGTGAAAATTTCCGGTTGAATATTTCCTCTCTGTTGTACAATTATTATCAGAAGGGCAGCAATGTTCAAATTATTGTGTACCGATTTGTCAGTTCAAATTCTATCAGAATATACTGTATACTGTAATTCAATATTGGTAAATCAATACCATACCATACAGTTCATATTTGCTTCTCCTCATCCGCGGCTCATGTAACAATTAAAAGACAATTCTTTTCAGCCTGGATACACACTGTAGTGTATGTTGTAATGTAAAAATAGTATACGGATTACCGTACACATGTGTGTCAATTCAATTTGGTTTCTTGGCTCTTGAGGCTATTTTTTTTTTTTTTTTGGTGCCTCCCAATCATGTCACTCTCCTTTAAAGGCAGGGCATCTCTTTTGCATGCCTAAAATTAATATTGTGTAAAAACCATGGCATTTAGAAGAAAATACCATCTGAGAAGCTTCAGCAAAATTTAGGAGCGAAAAACTCAGTTTTAGTGGAATTATAGTGACCTTTAGACTCTGATTTGAATTTTTTTTCTCGCGAGCACAAAAAATCCTACCATAGAACGTACACTAAACGGCTATTGTTTTTCTTTCGCATTTTTCCAATTCTTGGTAATAAATGACCCCCAGATTTCACAGACATGCCCTCCATCAATAGCCTAAGGGCATTGGTTGTCTTTTCTTGATCTGCGGAGATGTTTGCAAATGAGATCCACTGCCTTTAAGTTCTTAAATTACTTTATTCAAGTTATTTCATTGAAACAAAGATACGTGCCCTCTATAGTGTACACGTGTACATACTTGTACTATGTATATGTACATGTAGGGCCTATGTATTCAGAAATTGCTCCAAGTACATTTCTGCCCCTCCTTCAAGTCTATTTGTCAAACCAAGCTTGATCAAATAACGTGGGAGTCTAGAACGAGGCTGCTGTAGAATTTATGTTGCAATTAATCTAGAATAGAGACAGTCTATATTGGTATGTGATTAAATTATTTAGTGGCCCTTCTAAGATTAGTGTGCATGATAAATTAAATTGGTTAAGGCACTGGCAGGCATAAAATGTTGTTATGATACTAGTTAAGATATTGTTTGTCTCCTTTTTTGTGTTTCTATGTACAGGAAAATTACATTAGCTTGGTAAGGGATTACTGCACTTTCTAGAAGTAAATATACGATCTAATGTTGTGTTTGTCTGTGTGTGTGTGTGTGTGTGTGTATGTGTGTGTGTGTTGTGTATGTGTGTGTGTGTGTGTGTGTGTGTGTGTGTGTGTGTTTGTGTTTGTGTGTGTGACTACATATCTGTGTGTGTGTGTGTGTGTGTGTATGTGTGTGTGTGTTTGTGTATGTGTGTGTGTGTGTGTGTGTGTGTGTGTGTGTGTGTTTGTGTTTGTGTGTGTGACTACATAAATGTATGTACGTTTGTGACTTTGTGTGTGTGTTTGTGTGTAATGTCTACATGTAACTCTGAAAAATGTCAGGACTTTAGGGTATACTTCTTAATTCCACTGTCCAGTGTAAAAATATCAAAAATCAAGAAATTAACTTACACATAAACACATATGTTGATGATGATGATGAAGATTAGTGTTGTCGTCGTTACTACATCAGGAAATTAAAAAGTCAGGGTCGGCATATTTCTCACTTTTTGTCGTACACTGTACATGGGTTTGTCCACGAAGTTGGGACCTTTTCAAAAAATGAGGTCATTCCCCATAGTAACAATGCATTTCTAATATTTTGCCTCAAATTGATAACATCAAAGGGTATTATTTTGACAGAACCCATATCTAACTATCAAAAAAAATCAACCATGGGTACCTCTGAACTTTATATTTCTTTAATGTGACTTAATTGTGTGGTGTCCACCCCTATTTTTTAGTCAACAAGTGTGACATGAAAATGCTAAAAATATGAAATATCATTTTGAAAGTCAGAATATCATTCAAATATAAAAAAAGGGAATAAAATGTTACAGTCAAGCTCTTATTCAGAAACATAACAGTAAATTATTGCTAATCTAAAAATGGTGCCAGTCATTGAAAATCTGATACACCGACTCAAGCGTGGTGTCGCCCTAAAATCATGTAAGTTCGGTAAAGTGAACCTGCATTTAGACAGGAATCATACCATAAATTGATCCTTTAAGTTCTTATTAATTATTAAGGGTTCTGAGTTGGAATTTGAAATAAAATTGCTAATCATCCACATTTTTCTCGCAGGAAAAGAAATGTAAGGAGAAATTAATGTGGTGTGCGTGGTAGTCGGATGGTATGTTTTGAAGCATGACAGTTCCTGAGAAAAACAGATCAAATGTTCCTGGAAGAAAAATAACTTGAGGGTAGCATTTCAACAGGGGCTACCTCCTGTATAACATTTTGGGGGTACAAGGATAAAGAAACTAAATTACAAACGCAAAACGATAACTGTGGTGCTCCACCTCTGTAGTGGGGTAATTCTATAACCAAAATGAGAGTTTAACCTGTATTTTAAAGGCATTGTGTGTTTTATTTTTACAATGTTTTACTTTCATTCACAGAAGAGAAGGTGAGATTATTAGAAACTTTGTGATTAAGTTTAGAGACATATATTCCTTATTATTTAGAAAGCACAGCGCAATACTACTTTCCGCCCGGGACTCTAATGGACACACAAGTGTCCATGTAGATCGGATAATTTTCAACACATTGACATATGACCAATTTTTGACATGGCCTGTGAAAGATACTCTTTTCCTTACAAACATGTATACTGATCATGGTTCTTTGAAATGCACTTTTGAAATTAGAAACCCACACACATCCAGCATTGTCATTTTTCTATTTTCCACAAATGTCACATTTTTGGCCGAGTTTCGCGTGGACAGACCACATGCGTCATTTCTGGGCACTGTCCAATTTAACATTGTCATCTCATGCACAAAATCAACGGGGAAAATTTATATTTCCCGGATGATTGGGTGAGGGAATAACATTCTGACAGGGACATATGCCAACCCTGGAAAGAGTTGACCAAGTAACTGCAAAAAAAAAAGCCTTCATTCCTAATTCCAATTTTTGCAAAGTATTAAACAATACAATTTTAGAGCTTGATATTCCCATTCAACCTTCCTGTAATAAAGTGTGGTTTTATGGTTTTACCCCCCACAGACACCCAAGGGTACAGTACAAAATACTTTACAAAAATTCCTTTGGTTTGTGGCTTTTTGACTAACAACAAGCTGGCCTGCACTCAATATTCGTGGATTGTATAGAACTTTGTCAAATTTCAGTCCCCCCCCCCCCCTAACTGAAGGCATTGCCCTCAATAATTAGTGACAGGCCAGAATTCAATATTGTGCTTTTGGAAAGTCTATATTATATAGGCCTTCAGCTACAGTATGCAGTTTTTGCTGTATGTTATGACAATATTAGCCAAATAATTCATAACAAAGCAACCAGTTACGCCATGACCATTATGAATGACCAATAGGCCTATACACATAGCATACACGAAAGTGCGACATGGATAAAAAAAATGTTATTTCCCGATAGTGGTACATGTACTTCATGTAGGCCTACACTTTATATGAGATCATTAGCATTAAAGTGATAGGCTAACATTGTGGAGCTTCAATTTAAAATTTTTTGTCAAATCATATCTGAACTATAAAAAAAAAGTTTGGAAAGTTACACTGCCAATGGCAAGTTATGCATGGATAAACAATTAAAACTCGGGGCGAGTTTAAATAGCGTATGTGTACACACAGTCAATCTATGGGAGAAAATGGGCAGGTGAATCCGATCAACTTACAATTTTTACTTTTTTAAAGCGCTAAATAATCATTTTGAAATTACAATTTTTTTTAGGGCGTCATTTTTAGACCTTATCAAAGACACTGGTAGCATGGGGAATCATGTAGCTCAGATTTTTTTAACTGTGGTAAAATCGTAAATGTTAGCCAATACCTTTAAGTATACCAGTATACAGGCATTTTATTTTATTTATTATCTTTTTTATAAGTCTCACTGTTAAAAATTGATATGAATTGATTGATTTCATAGTACATTGCACTCTCATTATAAAGAACACTGCTACATGTATAACAAAATTTCATTATAAAGAAGTAAAATCTCTGGTCCCATATCTTGGATTTCCTTTGTATTCTATTGTTTTTGCAATCCCGATTTAAAGAAACTTCGTTATAAAGAACAAATTTGATGGGTCCCAAGGACTTCTTTATATCGAGAGTGCACTGTACACTGTAACTTGGAAATGTGCCAGCACCCAGAAAATATGCATCAGAAGCTACTTTGCTACTTTTACAAGAGACTTTTGTGGATTTAATGGGACAGTCATTAGTCAGTTTGAAAGGACATTTTTGATAGGAACGATTAGTTTCTGTAAAGTGTGAGCTGGCATGATCTACAACTACAGTAACTTCTAACAGTATGACAGAAAACAGAACTATGTGTGACTGCATCTGCTTGTTAATAGTTTTCAATTCTCATATTTATTGGTTTCTATACAGGACTAATTGATGCCTCTGGCAAGGTTGGGCAAGTACGTGCACTTAAACTTGAGTTGATGTGTACTTTTAGACCTGATTTGCACTCTTGTGCATGTGCAAAGGCAAAGGCTGCTAATTGTATTCATTAAATATGATATTAGTGGCCTTTGCATAGGCCTGGTCTGGGGTATGGAAACAGTTTGTGAACTTGAATGGGTCGTGATTGGATTGAAAGAAAAAAAAATAACAGTGCTGCATTCACAACCAACAACACAAAAGTGTTCTCACTATAAATCGGGTCACAAATCCCATGGTTATGCCACTTCCGACAGAACTAGCTGGCTCAACAACGTTTCCCATGCTAAAATATTTCAACATCCTAATACTATTTTATTATCTACAGTGTATTCAATTCTCAAAGCTCTTCATCACTTTAAAATCAAGGTTTTAACCGCACCAATTTGTGAATAAAATTTCTAGAAAACGTACATGTAAGCTCACTCAGCAGATAAGTAATACATCTATGTAGTAATGCAAGGCATTCCAGTTCTAAACAGTATTTCCAGATTTCAAAAAACAATCTGTGTTCACATCGACCCCCCCCCCCTCCAAAATAAATAAAAAAAACACCAATTGTGAACGTTCAGGATTGGTGAAAACCTCATTGAGATGTGGTTTCAAGACCATTTTGAGACCACTTCAATGAACGAGTTTCAAAATAATAAAACGTCAGTTTCAGACCAAAAGAACCCTGTTCTGCCTCTGGTAACCAGTTACTTTTGCAGTGTGAACGGGGCAGTGTTGTATCCGAGACCACGGGTTCCGAGACTGAGACTCAAGGCTGCCACCCGTAGGGGAAACCCCCTACCGGAGGGGATTTTAGCCCACCGTAGGTTGAAGGGGATACCTACGGGGAAAATGGCCTTGCGTAGGGGAAATGTAGGGGGTTTTGATGATTTGTAGGGGATTTAGGGGGTTTTGACAATTTTCAGAAATATTCTTAAATCCCCGAAGGATTTCAGAGACTTTCCGTATATATATTCGTCCGTTTGGTCCATCTCCGACTAAGAAATCGAGATCAAAATATTGCATTAACTATTAAAGTGGAATGAAACCCAGACATATTTCTGCATTCAGAGGTTACAGAACAATACAAGAAGGAAATTAGTTGAGTTTGAAAATTTGGTCTTGAATGTTCAAGAGTTACCTGTTTGTTCAAAGGTTTATAGTATCTTGTTATGTAGAGGATTGTTAAATTGGAACTTCCCACTTTTCGTGAAAGTGTGGAGAAAAATACAAAGAAAACTCTGTCCACACCATCGCATCCGCGCAACGTCAATCCCTATAACCCATCCCCTTTTCATTGGTTTTTGTACAAATTTTCACTTATTTCCTTTTATCACAAACCTGATTTGCTCTTGCTTGGGTTTTTTGTGCAAGTATGTCTAGCAAAATGGATTCTACTGTTTTTTGCTGGAAGGAATTTAGATACTTTCTCAACTGACACTTCAGAAAACTGCAAATTATTGAAAATTTGTGTACAAATCCAATGGGAAGTTCTCCACACTTTCATCTGAAAAGTGGGTAGAGTTGCCAGTTTAAGGATCCTCCATAACAAGGATTAAATAAACTTTGAACAATCATACCTCTTGAACCGTTCAACCAAATTTGCTCAAACTTTCACTTTTTTCCATCTTGTATTGTTCTGTACTCTCTCAATTCAGTAAGATGTCTGGGTTTCATTCCCCTTTAAAGTTATTTTGTAGGGTAAAACGTACCCTTGTTGGGGAAAAGTGAATTTTTGAAGGGGAAAACACAGGTATGTGGGGGAAAATTGGGTCACTAGGCATTGGGGAAAAGTGGTGTCTGTAGGGGAAAATATGCGTGCGCCGTAGGGGGAAATTAAAATTTTGAGTGGCAGCCCTGCTGAGGCTGCCCCAAAATACAACCTTTCCAAAGGGTAATTCGGACCAAAACCGGGGCCACCAGAAAAAGGCCCCAGGTTCCGAGACTGAGGCTGCTCCAAACCACAATATTTCCATAGGATTTGTACAGGTGACTTGGACCGAGACCGAGACCGGGACCAGAAAAAGGCCCCAGGTTCCGAGACTGAGGCTGCTCCAAACCACAATATTTCCATAGGATTTGTACAGGTGACTTGGACCGAGACTGAGACCGGGGCCAGAAAGAGGCCCCAGGTTCCGAGATTGAGGCTGCTCCAAACCACAATATTTCCATAGGATTTGTATCTAGGTGACCTGGACCGAGACCGAGAATGACGCTATCTCGGATCCAGCAAGTGAAATCAGGTCTTTGAAACCACATACATGTAAATACGATGAACCGACAAATAATATGAGTTTAAAATAAGGGAGCCATGCAAAGTGGAACAACCTTGTATTGAATGAGGCTGTCAGATTTACAGACACTTAGTCTACAATATTTATATTTTACCATTAAAATGTTACTAAAAGTGAACAAAATATTTGTCTTTGAACTGTAATGATACTTCATCATTTACTGCATTTGATTTGATAGCTTGAATATACTGTACGTGTCCCAGTCCTACCCACTTCATATATTATTGATAATGGCTTGGTGTACAGGCGACTCCCGTTATAACAAAGTCCTTGGGACTGGCAGTTTTCTTTTGTTGTATCGAAATTTTGTTATAACCAAATAGTGAAAGCATTTAAAAATACATGTATATAGATAATGATTTTGGGAGCTGAATTTCTACTTCGTTGTATCAGGAATTTTGTTATTGTTCATTATAACGGGAGAACACTGTAATAAGCAAGGCTTGTGGAGAATTGTGTTGAAATTTTGTGTACACTGAAATCACACCTCTGGCACCTGGCATTATAAAACAAACTTCCAATGCCATATAAAGACACTAGTGGACTTTGGTTAAGATTAGCGAGAAATAATATCTCATGTTACTTTCAGGCAAGTGCATTGTTCTTTTGGGCAAGTAAAAATCAGAAAGTGATAGTGTTGAGCCCAGCACTTTGAATTGATACACAGTGCATCTAAAAAAAAACAGAACCCTAAAACAATGGCTTTATTGCGCAGAAGCAGTGGGGCGTATAATTGTAAAAAGATGTTCAAAATAAACTTTGACTTATGCCCTTTCAAATGATACATGAAGCAAACCTATTCATTCATGCATATCTGAGTACCTTGACTTTGAAAATATAATGTCGAAAACCATTTGCTACACTTTTTTGGCTTTGACACTCCGCACATCAGGAAAAGAAATAGGAGATGGACACATGGTGTGCACAGTGTCAAGTCCAAAAAGTGGAGCAAACGGATTTTCAACATTGAATTTTCAAAGTCATGGTACTCAGAAATGCATGAATGAATAAGATTGCTGAATATACATGTATCATTTTGAAAGAGCATACATGTAAGTCAAAGTTTGATTTGAACATCTTTTTACAACCATACATCCCATTGCTTCCACATAATAAGCTGTTGTTATACATGTAGGGTTCTGTTTTTCTGGTACACAACGTACAGTAACAGTAGACATAAAGAAAATACATGGTCATGTGTTGTATGGTGGGACCCCCAAATACCTGGTGGCGTTACATTTTTCAGTCCTCTTCATAATTGAACTTGATGCATCAGAGCTATCCTTCATCCAATTATAATGAATTTGGGCTCATTCTGCAGCAAAGTTACTCTGCTTTTGAAATCTGATAAGCAATCTTGCATCACACTTTGTTTAATTAGTGAAAAATGCAAAAATATTAACAAGGGTAAATCTGGTGGATAAGCGGAGGAGGATAAGCGGAGGAGGAGTATGTACAATCTCTATGGGGAAATTGCAAATTCACCTGTACTTTTTTGTTTTTCCTAGTATTTGCAGCAGATAAGCTATCTTGGAGTTATGATATGCATCTGACTAACTTGCCACATGTTGTACTTAACAATTCTCAAAAGTAAAAGTGACATTAATTGTCTTCTCGGTCATTAATTACTTAATTAATGACTGGTGTAGCTTATGTTTGCCATTGACTTGTACACGTTATGAAGCATGAAAGTACTGCATGTAAGGACACACAGGTATGTTCACTTCAGGGCTACATTTTGGTTGGAATTTTTAAATACACTCTACTGATCCATTTATTAAACAATATTCTACTAATTAATCTCTAAAATTTGTTAATTAGGTTTAGTAAACTGTTTGCTTAATTAGTTTAATTAATGTTATTGTAACAAATCGCAATACAATTTTAAACATATTTTGCCACACCATGTATCACTGCATCTGAAAATCAAAAGATAGTGAAACCATACATTTTCTTGAAGCTGAAAGTGTGCTCTTTCACACCATGACATCAATTTTGAGCCTTGACTTAATACTGACAAGTGAAATGAGTTGTCATCAATATCACAAAATTATACATTTTTTGTGATATTACCCTTTAATATTTTTTACACACCCTGTATAGCAAATTGACCTTGGCTGATTGAGATTCTCTGAAGTATTAGCTTTCAGAAAATGTATACTTTTGTTGGTTTCTGATCAGTAGTTTTTGAGTTATATTGGTTCAAATGCAAGAAGTGACAAAATTCTTAGTTTTGGTGCCTGTAACACAAAGGGGCCCCACCTTACGACACATGACCACATGTAATACATGTATACACTTCTATACAAGTACCGTGACGACAGTACACGTACAACCACCTGTCTTAATTGGTTCAATAGAGATATGATTACAGGAAGTAATTGAAATCGATACGACGCAGGAATGTGCGGAACTGCAAGATTGTGGGTACATTGTATGTAAATAGCGTTACATTTAGAACTGAAACCCTATAGCTTCTATAGTGGTTGAACTCCAAAAGTCATGGCAAAGTTGGCGACTCATTAATGTTGGCCCGGAAATGATGTGGACCGGGGGTGGGGGTCGAAACGGGGGAGGGGGCTAGTGGGGGCGGGGTACATTTCCTTTTGGCTGTTATTTATATCCTGCTTTGATGACATTTGTGACTTACAATGTACATGTAATTGGACAATAAGGCAGGATTTTCCAGGAACAGAGTGATTTTAAGAAGTGCAGAACAGATAGATATACTATTTCATAGTGGCTAAAGACCAGTGTTATCATTTTGGTTGATCTTTCAGATTCTCCTTTTTGCCTCCACCCTGTAAGGGAGCTGGTGGCATTATTTAATTAAAATATGAATTTCTTGATAAGGCAAATAATTGTGTGCTAGCTACCTTGACCCAAACTTTTTGTTATTCTGCATACTTGCCATGGGCAAGTTATTTTAATGCCCAAGTATAGTTTTCATTTCTGGTCAGGATACAAAATTTGTCAACAATATTTGAGATCATTTTGGTTATTTTTCTCAGAAAAGTCATGATTGTACTTTGAACACCTCATGGCCACATTTTGTATGCATCATTAGTCAATCATTGGTTTTCAAATGGAGTTCATGTTACAGGATGTCCTTTGTGAACTGTGGGAAATATACTTTTCCCTGAAATATTTACAAGAAAATAATGTTTTGTACTTTTTTCAGAGTCCTGTATGCAATATACTTACATGTAGGCGCCTACATGTACATATACAAGTACACATGTGTTTCAATGAACAGTAGAATAACGGTACATGTTTAACTGCATGGAGTTGTATTATTTGAGGCATTTCAATTTCGTATGGGTCTGATTTTCATTGCTTGCCTGCATAATGTACATGTACACAGGCCATGGAAAGACACTTTGCAAAATCACTGATTTTTACTAATATTTAATTTCACATATCATCGGGATTATATAACAATATCATACAAATACTCATAAATTTAAAAATGATGATGGCATATACCCCAACAAAACTTTTTTTAAGTGTAGAGCTGTGTTCACAAATGCAGTTATTACCGGTCATATCTTTTCCAGGCATAAGACCAACGTAAATAAAATGTTTCCGTTGATTTACCGATGCGTTTACACTATCGGTATTAGCACTTGTACCCAACATGTTTATGCCCGATAAAGCTTACGTAGTTACGTTATTACCGGTAATAGCAGACCTGAAATGGTGTGTGTCAAGTTGTTATCAGGTCATAACCTCTGACCCAAATTGTGTGAAATGTGAATTTGTAAATAATAAAAAGTCTAAGCAAAAATGACATCGCTAGTTTGGATTAGTTTAAGGCCATGTGTCTCAAGTTGGGACCCCTTATAGGGTGGAGGCGTGACATTTTTCTTCAAATTTTGTAGAGTTCAGGTGATTTCATTGTCAAATTAAACTGATAACACCCTTTATTTAGTATGTTTAGAAAGCTTATTATTCTTCTTTCATATGATACCAAGATCAGGTTAATCCATCAATGCTAATGAATTCTAGAAGCAATTTAGTTAACGAGGGTTGAGGGTGGAGGAGCTGCGGACACGGTACAATAGAAAGTCTATGGAGAATCCAAGAAAAGAGTACTACAAAATTTAAAACCTGTTGGAAAATAGTGTAGGAAGTACCAATCCATGTGAATTAGGTATCATTTAATTGGTAATTTGACATACTATCATAACAAATACATTTCAGATACAGACTTTTAATTAATTTCGTTAATTAGCTAATTAGGTCATATTTTAGCCAAATTATCAAATGCGGTTGAGAGACTGGAATCTCTCAATAGAACTTTCAAAATGTGTCTTATATATTCTGAATTACTCTAATTTTGGTTGATATTTGTTATTATAAGTTGTAAAAGAGAAAATATGCATGTATTATAACTTTGTTTTGAAGTTAATGGCTAATTAAGGACATTAAAAGATAATAAAGGTTCTTGTAAGTGTTGCTACATGTATGTGAACCATACATTTATGCGTGTGGGTCCAAATTTATTGCTGTACAGAACCAGGGAGTTGACAGGATGTGCAGTGTGGCCAAATTGTTGGGAATTCTACTAACAGACCACGCTGCCGATTGAATACGACTTAATTAAGTAAAATATTCCACATGAATTAATTAATTGATTAATTAATCTTAGCAGCAATAACAGTTTCGCTGATTATTTTGAAAAGTCGAGTTATGAATTTTCATCAAGATTTTTTGGTATGAAGATGAAAGAAAACCCCTATTAAACTATATACATGTATGCTTGGAAAGGTCTTGTCTTAAGGAGTTCAATTCTGGCATTTATATTCACATAGGGTGTAACCCATTGATAATTTAGACATCCAAAACAGATTACTTTTTTAACCAAAAATTCCCAATTCCTTGGTTTGTAAAAATTCAGAGCTTAGACCTACCACAGAAATGATGCCATTTTTGGAATCTGTGGATAATAACCTTTCTAAAAATATACAGTTTTACTAGGGTTAGAGCTATACTTTTCAAAATATTGCCTATAACATGCGGAGAGACATGTTTCTGTAAAATTGCACATGCGTCACGAAAGAGGTCCCCAACTTGAGACGCGTGGCCTTAAAAGGTCGCAGTTATGTCTGACAGGGCAAATTTACAGTCCACACATATTTGTTATTACCCCTTACAACTTTATTACCGGACGTATGTCTGGTCTTCTTCGAGTATATATATCCGATAGATTTATGTCCGACGAGCGTTCTTACTGCAACTTTATATCCGACGTTATTACCAACACAAGTTATGACCGGTCACAAGCAACTTAGTCCGATCGTGTAGACACGGCTTTGGAAGCTGCTGTGTTTCAGGGTTGCCAGGTTTTCCGATTCTCAAAAGGCAAAAGTACATGCCAAATTTAGTGAAAAAAGGCCAAATTTGGATTTGATGCATTTTACGGGCAGCATAGCCTAGATTTGGTGAGAAATAACGTTGTAATCAATTTATAACACCTTTAAAACCTCTGCTGTAGCCAAAAATTTGATTGCCGCGGTTTACGCGCAGCCAGATTTTTCATGTGAAGTACCGTACATGCGCACCGTTACTTTTCGATCCTTGTGGCATATATAAATAGGGTTTTACAATGATTTTTTTATGTGTCAGTGAAAAAGGCCCAAAAAAGGCCAACAAGCAGTTTGGCCGGCACTTTGAATTCTTCAAGGCCAAACGATGTCAAAAAGGGCCAAATTTAGTGTTTTTGGCCGGAAAAGGGCCAAACTGACAACCCTGCTGTGCTGGTTTGAGCATCTCTCTCTTATCCCACCATATCACTTTTTGGATGACTGCGTCTGCTCGTCCTGACATAGTCTATGTTTTAGACTTTTCTTTTTTTTCCACTGTAATACCAGAATGGGTGAATAGAAAGTGAGTCAGCCTGGTCAAAGATAGTCTAAGTTTTAGACTGTGCTCTTTTTTCATCCTAATCCTAATGCAGCATAGATATGTAGACTACTAGAGTTAGAGTCTGGACAGTTCGACTACGCTCGCAGCTCGCTACACGCTCGGGATTGGGGTAAATTTAAGAGCAGTCTAAGACTTAGACTAGGTCAAAGAATAAGTACAGTCTGAGTTGGGATTAGAATTGGGGTAAGGGACGAGGTAGTCTCAGTTCCAGACTATGCAGCTTTTACTATCTCCAGATTACACTCACTCTGCCTTCAGAGAAAGTAAGTCAAGGCACTAGTCTTAGTCAAAGCAGTAAGTTGACTAAAGATAGTTTCTTTATCAATATGGGTTAATCTAAATGTATGGAAGTGAGGATGAGGATAGCAATACACAAAAGAGCAGTCTATGAAATAGAATAATCCCGACATACATGTACACTGTAGCTGGATATCTAAGGTTGGACTGTGCGTGGGTAGGCAGCCAGTTTTTACAGACGTTACCTTTTTTTCTCCTTTATACAACCAATCTGTTATAGCTAGTAGAAAGACTAGGCACCTTTAGACTAAGGCCTCCATTTTTCCGTTTTACAAAATCAAAATTCTGTTTTTCAAATTTTCCATTTTCCGCGATTTTCCGCGTTACTCAAAATCACGTATATAAACACCATATAGGCCTATTACCCAATACTTGCATGACTACAACTCAGAATCAGTGAAATGGAGCTGCCGTAATCATGGTAGTGACAAAGACGGCCGGCAGACGGGCCTACAGAGGGGTTTTGGTAGGGTCATAAGTTACTCTATTGCTTGGTAATGGTGTAATTTAGTTAAAGAATTATTTAAAACATTTCAATATTTCTTTAGTTTGTAATTTACTACCAATTTTAAGGCCATTGCTTCAGCATTTCATGATTTCGCATTTTCCGCGTTACACTTGCCATTTCCGCGAGTTTTCTCTGTTTTCCGTATCGCGGAAAAATGGAGGCCTTACTTTAGACTCTGCTGTCTGGAATAATCTTGTGCTGGCAAACTCGGCAGGACTCCACCCCCTCCCCCACCACCAAAGCAAGTACATGTACTTTTGTAGGGTCTGAGAATCAGACTAATGTGTAGGTAATAGGACGCTCAACTTCAACCAATTATCAAGCTCGATTTCATCTCGTTACCACAAGGGTCATTGGGACCGGGCCTAGAAGCCAAGAGTTCACCTCATGCTGTCTGTAACTGGTTCTGGAAGGAATCAAAAATATCAATTTATTTTCACGTCAGATATTGATAGTAAAAGCCGATATCACATTACCCCAAACTTGTCAGGCCATGGTGATGATTTGCTGTATTTCCTGTTTGGTGTTGGCACTTGTTTGTGTTTCCCTTCAGAGAAAGTGAAATATTGCGACCCAGATAAATAATCACTTTTGTGAGTTAGAGGAGG
>JZLH01S0426661.1:749-15900 GCA_001188425.1 Eucidaris tribuloides
AATGTAGCAAAAATGTAGCAATGATTCAGATACACCACCTACCCTCTAAAACAGAAATGACATTTTCTTCAGTTCACAGTTCATCTTGCAAACATGACATTTTCTCCTTTTTAGGGGGTACGTTCTGAATCATTGCTTCATTTTTGTTCTTTTTGTCCACAAAATTAGATATTACATCTTCTCTGAGCATGCTGAGGATTCAATCCTTGTGCACATCAGGTGAGAGCTTCTGCAGCACCGGTCTGTGAGGCATTAAACATTGACTATAAGAACACAATTCTGTGCGCAAATGCATTTTTGGCCTATTGGACAAAAGTGGCCTGTGCTCACTCATGCGTGAAATACGTTCAATACCAATAGTGTCATCAGATAGCTTAGGTCCAAGGAAAAATATTCATATCAAAAAATAATCTCTAGATCATGAAATATTTGCGTAATAAATTTTTTCTGAGTGTCTACTTTTTTTGATACACGCTGTATATGACAGAATTTTGAAAAAAAAATGTCAGTTATGCCCTTTTGTCATGGGGAGGGGCAGTATAGGGGTAGCGGATTTTGTTGGGTATGCATGGTCTTTTGGCATGGCAGGGTCAAACCAGTTTGAAGGCTCAAACCCTTGTCCGTCGTGCTACGCAAAGCAGGGTCTGAACAACCTGTGCTGCAGACTACTACTTCCATAGGCCCTGTGTTATAGCTCACAAACTCTGACCAACAAGATTAGCCTTGGCTCAAGGCACTGTGGAATTTTAGTGCCAAAATAAAGTCTGTGCCTGCAGACTAGGGTCAAACCTCGGAACCTTCTCACCCTCTGGGCATTTATGTCCCCCCCCCTGTAAACTATGCCGATCCCTGATAGTATTTAGGGGCCACCACAATACCATCACCAGATGCAAAATATTAAATGAATTAAACTTAAAATTAAAATTAATAGCTTCTACATTTTGTTCTCTGTTTTCAGTGCATGCAAAACTATCGACTCTTGTTTGAAACTTATGAAATAAGTTGCTTTGAGAAGATTATGATAATAGTCGGCCGAGGATGTAACATTATAATAGACAAGTTATGTGTGCCAGGTGACCATGAGCGATAACGTTTATAACGAGTCCGAGTGTATCAATTTTGTACACCTTATGCATTTATTGTCTCACATTTCTGTCGAAATATTCCTGTCATAAGGCAATGCTCATCTGAAGGGTTAGAAATTGCACCCCATATGATGCAAAATCTAAGAATTGCGCGGTATAGGATTTAAAATTGCACCCTGTTAGGTGCTGCTTTTGTTACAACTTATGCACCCCAATTTCTTAGCGTGTAAAGTGATCAATGAGTGACCTTTGCACAGTGAGGTCAAACCTCCGGTTCAGGGGATACGCCAGAGCATCCCCAACGAGGTATTATTAACGTCGTTCGTGGAATGCGGTATCACATTTCAGACCAGCGCGAGCAAGGTCACCGCTCCGACATTTCAGACCAGCGCGAGCAAGGTCACTGCTCCTATTAGACATCGTTTCATGCGTGGATTTTGCAAGCCCGTGTCCCCTCGCAATGCACACGTTATGAATAGTAAGCTTGTGTAGAACAAACTACGTTATCTTGCTGTCATACGAAAGGCTTTACATTCGGTTCAGAAATATGATACTGGGTATAACCATGGAGGTAAACAGGAATTGGTATAACTTTTGCATGAAAGAAGCGAAATAGTAATTATATGGGAAATAACAGTATAGGCCTATTATTGCTGTAGAAATGAGAAATAGACCTATACTATATATTAACACACAAGTAAGAGTGAGATCATATGTATGCTTCACGTGTGTGATTCTTGAGTGTGAAATTTGGATGTTCGTGCAGCTTGGAACTTGCAGCCGGAGTTTACTGTGGAAATTCAATTATGCCTGTTGGTCGTGACGAGCTATGGCTAACGTTATGCCTATGCACTATGTTCTAAACGAGCTCGCTCGAACTCGTAAGTTATGTTTACGACATATGACTGCATATGAATAACGTTAACCATATAGCTTGTCACGACCGACAGGCATAATGGACTTTCCATTTCAAACTTTTAATTCCAAGCTGCACGAAACATGCAAATTCTACACTCAAGTCTGTGAAGCATATAATAAGCGAAATCTCACTCTTACTTACATGCCAATATATCTAATTTTAGCACCCCAAAGTGGACAGAAATCAGAGGATTTGTAATCAACGAATCATTGCCATTCCACACACGACACAGCCTACACAACACGCACGCCACGGTCACCACAAGTCGCACGTACACTGGCACATACGCAACGTACGTAATGCTCATTCACCTTCATGCATAGTGCACTATCTACGGACTCATTGAACAGACTAAATACGAGTCTAGCAGCCGTTTCAAAGCAGCCCGTACGAGTCTGTATCTTAACATTTATTCCAATTCCTTAACAACGCATCGGTAAATTCTCATTTCCCACTTATTTCCACGCTCAGTCTCTTCAAAATAAACCAATGTTGCCAAAAAAAAAAAAAAAACTAAGTGTGCCAAAATTCTGAAGTTTTTTTTTCATGCATTTTATCGTACGTGCATATAACAGTGGGTGTGGTCGAGAGATCCTGTATAGGCACATAGCGGCGCAAGTCATAATTACCCTGTTTGAGGCACACCCTCTTCGGGCATTTTGACCTGACTGTTGCAGGACGTCCATTTAATTTGCACCGTTGCAACAATCACATTCGGTTCCATATGTACATGTGAGGGGGGGGGGCAAACAAAAACTTATTTGATCTCATGCGAGCATAAACAAAACTTTAGAAAACAAAACTGCATTATGGACTTTAAACCAAAACTGGAGTACTGGTTTGCTGGCAAAATTTTCTTCCAAATTTGCTATTTTGTTGCTAGGACTGGCATTATCATACGGAAATAGTTACTTCAAATCTAAATAAGTTGTAGGATTAGCCGCTTAAAGGCTCTTTTGCATGCCTGAAAATAACATTGTGTAAATACATTGATATACAGAAGAAAATACTATTTAAGAACCTTTGGCAACGTATAGGAACTGAAACATCAGTAGAGGATTATAGTGATAATTATTATAGTGTATGCATGCGTTTTCATTATTTGTATGATATGTTAAATGTATTTACAATTCACACATGTATATCATATGCATTCATGAACAGGAAAAAAAATATGCACAAGTCCCATGCAGATTATTATTCACAGGCTAATACATGGTTATTTGAATACTACTACTTTTCAGTGGGCTTTAGATGAGTCTAACTGAAATCATGGTGGTAGAAAGAGACCGCCAATGTGACAATTACTTTTAGCTGTATTTTTCAAATTCTTAGTAATTACTGATCTCCAGATTTTGCAGACATGTCCTTCATGAATAGCTTAAGGGCTGAACTTTAATATTCCTTGATACTTGTTAAACAAGTAAATTTTCCGTCGCTGGGCCTAGCGTTACAATATTTACAATTTACAATGTAGATTTCTGGGTTGGTACTTTGTCAGCATTAAGATTTGTGAAAAATGTTTTGGTTAAAATCCAAGACTTCTGTTGTTTTAACTACTCCCTTTTATACTACAGTGACATTTTCAAAATACCATCTGCTTTACAGAAGTTTGAAATGAGTTGATATCAAAATTATGTTGTTCTGCAATTACCCAATCTTATCTTCAATTTTTGATACTCATATGTGCATTTGATGTAACTTACATGTTTATAAGGAATCGTGCATTTATCATACAATAATATGACCCCAAAGGTGCGTGGTTTAATATGATGAAAAATACTCGATGGTTCTGAAGCAGCACCTTTCAATTTTCCAATCAAATCGTATTATTTTGTACCCTAGAATACGGCTATTTTAAGGTGGTTAAATCACACAAAAAAGACCCCATAACCTATGAGGCAGATCCAGAAAATGAAGAAAGCCCGAATGTACGCCCTCTCCTTCGAATAATTTTCATACTGAAAAATATGACTTCAGACGTCATGGATTTTAGTAAGATAAATTAGTTGTGCTTTGATTTTGAGGAAGTCTCTCATCCCACTCAGTGTATTTATATGAATTGTCATTAATCAAATGGTCGTCAGAAACTGTTACTCTATCATGGTGTAATAAATAAACATTAGGAGGTTCTGATTGAGTTTTATGAACGTTTACGTGATAGTGGAACTTACACATATAATCTTGGCACAAAACATCTTCACATGTGAGTAGAACTGGTAGGTGATTCACCATGGAGACCTCCTTCACACCAACAGTGAACACTAATCTGTATAAGAGTACGCTGCTGACGTGTTTGGTGACGAGTCTTGGTGTTTGTTATTCGTTCTATCCGGTGTTACTGTCACGCGTAAAAACTCTGAAGGGAAATACAGTGATGGTCTTGTCCTACTGTGGACCAATCGTTATGTTCGTAATTGGCCAGGTCGTCTTATTGAAGTTTCTTCTCAACAGGAAAAAATATCACCTATCGAACTTGGTGTTATGGCCGATGCGATGTCACCGCTGTGCCCGTGCGGTCGGAATACATATAAACACTTTGCATTCAAACGAAACCTCAACCTCGACAATTCATACACAGGAAAACCCGCGAAGCGCTGTGAGGTACACCAAACCCGACAAAACACTCTTGAATGGCATGTACATCTTTGGTGTAGTTACACTCGTCACGATTTCTTTTATATCATTAAAACTAATCTTGTGTCTGTCAAATGGAAATATAAATAATACAGCAGCAATTTTAAGATTGCTGATGGATATTAATTACGCTAGCACCGTAGTCATGTGTATGATTACCTATCACTGTTATTATGATGCTGTGTTTGATCCCAGATTTCGCTATGATATTGCCCTTGGGATCGGTGCGGGTGTGTGGGCACTTGTGTCACGGCTCGTTATACCGCTAGACCAGATCCTTGGTGTACAGTATTTTCTCCCCGAATATCCGTGTCAAATTAATGGAACATTCGGACAATTTCTAGATCAGACACAAGAAACAACGTTGCCTTTCATTGTTGAGTGCGTCACAATCATAACAGCGGCTTTGTTGCAACTATGGCAGTCGATCTCACCAACGTCTTTCATACATTTGAATAACAATGAAAGACATACAATTTGCTGTAGAAATGGTTCCCAGACGAGACGATCTAGACCTTGCGCCGAAGAACGCATGACTGAAAGGCAGAGGTTGTTACCATCTCCAGACGAAATCAGAAAGAATAGACACCAACAGCTATTAAATTATTTGACAGCCATCACTGTTGTAGTTGGTGGGGTATACTTTAGCTTGAGCAAGTTCTTAACATCGGAGAGTATCTTCAGTGTGGCACAAAGCGACAGAATGATACTTAAGTGGGGTTGCGAAGTTGCTTTTCATTTCCCGGTGATTATCATGTGCTGGTACCAAGGATTTGTTACCAAAAGTACCACGGAATTTCGTCTAAAGGTCAACGTATCTCCTACCGATGGTATGATTAGAGGCCACGACAAAGTTCTTCTTCTTTGCTGCTGCGGTATCTTCACATTGAATATCTTTCACATCGTGTCAGCCCTTTGGTTACTGTCCCAGTCGCACGAGATGGGGGTAGGAGATGAGATTCCCCTACTGCTTGTTGCTCTTGGCTACTCTATATTTATGATCTTTAAAGTCTGGGTGGTATTGCTGTTCTTACTTCGGGTACAGCGGCAAATCATCGAAGGGTGGAAGGCTACAAAGTGGACATTGCTGTGTTTGATGTACATCGGGATCTTAAACGCATTTCAGTGGCTACTAGATACTCTTGAAGACGAGTCTTCTCTGGTATTAGATATGTTCTTTGGCGCGAATGTTTCAGCACTGATTGTCACCTTCTTAATGCCGTTTTCGACACTTTACGGCGTTCATTCTTCAATGGTGGCGTATGAAACATACAAAAGCATCTATTTCGATACAAATACCATAACGGCCACTGATTGCACTGTAGGTGGATATGATGTTAACGAGTAGATCTACCACTTGACTTAAACAAAACTAAATATAGGTTACCAAATGAGGTTGAAAACACAAACGAAAAAGGAGAATGAGAACCCTTCTTGGCATCCCTACCATTCAAAAAAGGTCTAGCGAAATCACAATACTTTTTGCAAAGAGATAATGGCACCTTTTGTCACGTTGTATCAACTACATGCTGCTATGGCGGCGTACGAAACTTTCAAAGCGATTAGGTGAAGTATGAAGGAGACACCAACGAGGTGTAATCAACAAAATGGTCTGTCTCTGGTGGGCGATTCCGTGCGTGTACGGGACATTTTGACAACAATTTCTGGTCTCTTGGCTGAATGCCTGAGCAACGAAAATTTGTTTTATGGTAATTATAAAGTACTAATAGGTAGCCTTGTGAAAATATGACAAGCAACAAAAATGTGTTGTTAATGGATGAATTAGAGGTGAAAATGTCGCGTGTCGTATGGGACGCGGAGATGTCCCGTACGACACGCGACATTTTCACCTCTACTTCATCCATAAACGACAAATATGTGTTGGTTGTCATTTTTTTCAAAAGGGTACCCATTAGTACTTTATAATTACCACAAAACAAGTTGTCTTTCCTCATATATTTGGACAGCAGATTGAAAAATGTTGTGAAAATGACCATTTTTTTTTAACACGGAATCGCCCTGGTCTAGATTTAAGGCATCATGTACATAACAATGTTTCGAGTTTAACCAAACTGAGCTAGACGATCCTTCACGCATCTTACCTTTCTGATAAGGTTTAAAAAAGTACTGACAATACCGCAGTTTAAAGTAATCAAACAGTGCTTTTAAAAAGTAAAAAAAAAACTGTGTGACTAATTCAAATTCCACCATAACTGCTGCGTTAAAGGACCTTTGTTCCTAGGACATTAATTCAAGTGCGGATATTCATTTGTATGCCTACATATTTTGCTAGTGACAACTGCATAAAATGTCAAAAGTTTTCTACCACGTTGGACTGATATAAAGATTTGACGTTTTATTTCAAATGGGAATGCCGCTATGTTCGCTAATGGCTTTATATAACATCAGAATACGACAGTTCGCAGTTATTAGATGCCCCCAGTGACCGCATGATATCATAAACCTTTGAAGAATGGGGTTTTCAGTAATGCATTTGATAGCAACTATTATATACAGTGTGTCGCCCCGAAAATGTCCCCCTGATAGACTGCTAAATTAAATCCAAAATAAAGTATCATTCTGTATCTAGTGTTAAGATTTAGAAACCCCATTTTGTTTTCTAGCTTCTGTAAAAATTTAATTGTTCTCGCTTTATAAAGAGGTTTTGAATACACAATCTTTTATGCAGTGCTTTTCAGCCCATTCCAAGTTTGCAGTGCTAAATCAATGCATCAACCTGAATGTAAAATCAGGTGGAAGAACGTGCAGGAGAACAATAAAAGTTTACAAGCTGGACACGGAAAGACAAACCATAAGCTGATAAGTGGTACACACCCTGTGAAAGCAAACACGACCAGTTGAACAGAAATTTGAATGTTTTCATTTAAAAAAAAAACCGTGAACAGTCGTTCTGGTAATTTAAGTGAAGCATGGAATAAGGTAAATATGTCTGTCATATGCCTTTCTCTTTATCAAACTCGGAATGGGTTGGAGAGCACTGCTGTTACACAAGAGTCAGTGTATTCAAAACCAACGAAGCAAAACCCTTGCAATTTTCATAGGAATTACAAACTTCAGTGTGTTTTCTACTTATGTTAACTTCATTAAGTATAAAACTTGACATTGGTAATTATTCTGTGGTCTATGAGGGGGACATCTTTTCTGTGACACGCTGTAGTGATGGAGTGCTGTATGAATGACTTTTGCTAAATTTTGTGAAAAGAATAATGCAACATAATTAGCATTCTTTTGTGTATTTGACCTTAATACTCATGAAGTAGCTTATTTTAAGTAATGAGGACCTATCTAGTATTAATCTGATTTTGTGTAAAAGATGGGGCAAATATGTTATTATTGAATAAAATTAAACAATTATATTGTTGAATATTTTTACTTCATATTGCAAAGAGTATAATCAGATTAGGTGTAAATTTCATAGCCAGTTGAAAGTAGCGGAATATTTGTCTTTGGCAAACATGGGTACCGTATGCCTTTAACCTCGAAAATGATTTGTGTATAAATACTGTTAATAGATTGAAAATAAATGTCATTAAATTAATTTTTTGTTAGTATATCGAATGTAATTACATTCTCGTGTTTAAATATTCGATCAGGTCAGTTACTTTTTATGACCCATATTTGCAAAGACCCCTGCCGGGTAGCTCACGAAAGACGGAACATCAGATTTATCTGTAATACTCATTAGCATGATAAGGCACCTTTTGGTTTCATTTGCAAGATGAGACAAGGCGTATCGTTTTTATTCAGATTAATTGGTTATCCTTTGATCACGAGGACGGTTCTCAACCCACTCGGTATACAAGTATTTCCATCAATCAAAGGGTCGTCATAAACTCGTGCTCTATTAAAGGTATTGGCTAACATTTACCACAGTTAAACAAATCTGAGCCGCATGATTCCCCATGCTACCAGTGTCTTTGATGAGGTCTAAAAATGAAGCCCTGAAAAAATTGTATTTCAAAATGATTATTTAGTGCTTTAAAAAAGTGAAAATCGTAAGTTGACCAGATTCACTTGCCCATTTCCTCCCATAGACTTACTGTGTGTACACCTAGGTTAATAAAACTCGCCCCGAGTTTTATTGTTTATTCATGTATAACTTGCCATTGGCAGTGTAACTTTCCAAACTTTTGTATTCTAGGGTGTTTATTTGTCCATTTGAACACTACTATGTAGCTCAGATATCAAAGTTTGACAATTTTTTAAATTGAAGCTCCACAATGTTAGCTTATCACTTTAAGGTGTAATGAAACAAGTCACAAGGTGGTTTTAATTGGGTATTATGGACGTTGACGTGATAGTGAAACTTACACATGTTAACGCATAAACCTTCACAATTGGCTCAAACTCGCAAGTCTCCTTTCTCTTTCGTATGAGGGAGGAGATATATATCAAGCTATTTTTTGAAGCTGGTAAGCCAGTTGACTTGTGCATCCTTTGGGCTTGACCAGATCAGTCATCCCGTCAGGGGGGTTGGAGAACAGGGCAGTGGTAAATGACATGGTCTGCCGTCTGCTCGTCTGCACCACATAGATGCATGCCGGGGATTGCCGAAGTCACCAACGGTACATACTACCAACTTTGAATCTTCCTTGAAACTTGCAAGTAATTCACCATGGAGACCTCTGTCACACCAATAGTGCACACTAATCTATATAAGAGTACGCTGCTTACGTGTTTGGTGGCAAGTCTTGGTGTTTGCTATTCGTTCTTTCCTGCGTTACTTTCACACGTTGAAACTTTAAAGGGAAATACGGCTATGGTTTTGTCGTATTGTGGACCAATCGTTTTGTTTGTAATTGCACAGGTCTTCTTATTGAAGTATCTTCTCAACAGGGAAAAATATCACCAATCGAACCTGGTGTTATGGCCGATGCGATGTCACTGCTGTGCCCGTGCGGTCGGAATACACGTAAATACCAATTCCCGTGTAGACATGTTAGACGAAGACCCATTCTGGACTAGACGTGATAGAGAAACACGAGACCAAAACCCGGGTGTCGCTGTGAGGTACACCAAACCCGACAGAACGCTCTTGAATGGCCTGTACATATTTGGCGCAGTGACACTCGTCACGATTACTTTCGTAGTATTAAAGCAAACCCTGTGTCTGTCAAACGGAAATGCAAATAACACAGCAGCAATTGTAAAAATGGTGATGAATTTGAATTACTGTAGCACCGTTATAATGTTTATGATTGCCTATCACTACTATTATGATGCTGTGTTTAATCCCAAATTTCGCTACGATATTGCACTGGGGATTGGCGCAGGTGTCTGGGCACTTGTGTCACGGCTCGTTATACCATTAGATCAGATCCTTGGTGTACAGTATTTTCAACCCGACTATCCTTGTCAAATTAATGGAACATTCGGACAACTTCTAGATCAGATACAAGAATTAACGTTACCATTTTGTGTTGAGTGTGCCACTATTATAACAGCGGCTTTCTTGCAAGTCTGGCAGTCGGTCTTACCGACAGGGTCCATATATTTTAATGGAGACGAACGGCATGTATTCTCTCGGGGAAATGATGCAACGAATAGACGACCTAGACCTCATACCGGACAACGCGTAACCGAAAGGCAAAGTTTGTTATCATCTCCAGACGAAATCAGAAAGAATAGACACAGACAACTATTAAATTATTTGACAGCCATCACTGTTGTAGTTAGTGGAGTGTACTTTGGCTTGAGCAAGTTCCTAACATCGGAGAGTATCTTCAGTGTGGCACAAAGCGACAGAATGATTCTTAAGTGGGGTTGCGAAGTTGCTTTTCATCTCCCGGTGATTATCATGTGCTGGTACCAAGTCTTTGTTACAAAAAGTACCACGGAATTTCGTCTAAAGGTCGATATATCTTTTACCGATGGTATGATCAGAGGCCACGACAAAGTCCTCCTTCTCTGCAGTTGCGGTATCTTCACGTTGAACATATTTCACATCATGTCAGCCCTTTGTTTACTCTTCCAGTCTCACGAGAGGGAGGTAGGGGATGAGATTCCTCTACTGCTTGTTGCTCTTGGCTACTCTACATTTATGATCTTTAAAGTCTGCGTGGTATTGTTGTTCTTACTTCGGGTACAGCGGCAAATCATTGAAGGGTTAAAGGCTTCAAAGTGGACATTGCTGTGTTTGATGTACATCGGGATCTTAAACGCATTTCAGTGGCTATTAGACACTTTTGAACACGACTTTTCTCTTGTGTTAGATATGTTTTTTGGCGCAAAGGTTTCAGCACTGATGGTCGCTCTCTTAATGCCATTTTCGACACTTTATGGCCTTCATTCTTCAATGGTGGCGTACGAAACATACAAAAACATCTATTTCGATACAAATGCCAGACCGGACACTGATGACAATGTGGGTAGGTGTACTGTTAATTGTTGATAAGAAGACTTACCCCTGCACATACAAAACTAAAATAGGTTGTTAAATAACTTAAAAAAATGGATTGATTTTTTGCAAATTGGAATTTCGATAGGAAGCGTTGTCACATATAATCAAATTCAAAACCTGCAACGAGTACAAAATGCTGCCGCAAGGCTTATCACTAGAACAAACAAAAAGCATGACCATGTATCTCCAATTTTACGTCAGTTACACTGGCTTCCATTTAGATACCGGATTCAGTTTAAGATTTTTTCTCTTGTGTTCCTATATGTTTTAATGGTCTTGCCCCATCCTGTCTACAGGAATTACTAGTCCAATATCGCCCCAGTAGAAATCTTATCAAGTCCCTACTCGTTTCCCCTAAAATTAATACACAGTTTTATGGTTCAAGATCGTTTCAGTCGGCGGCTCCTGAGCTGTGGAATTATATCCCGGACACAATAAAAACAACAAAAACGATTGATCAATTCAAAGCTTCCCTTAAAACTCACTAATTCATGTTTGACAAAGGAACTATTAAAGTTGTTGATAGTCAAACTGTTCCATTTTCTGTCCCTTTTTCCCAGAGCGCATAGGGATAATATTTATATTGTGATATGCGCTGTATAAAAACAGTTCATTGTTATTATAATGGTCTGAGATCAAAATTTGTACTTCTAATAAAGCGTTATATTGTTTGACAGTGGTACTCACCCCACACTTCTGGTTTTCTTATCAAGTCGATGTGTTATTTTGTTTGGATTATTATGTAAAGAACAATGCAGATGTGAAAGTATGCACGTTGTGTTGGGCTTACTTTTCATGAACTGAACTATTGTGATTTTATTGTTACTCGCCCTTTCGAATGATTTCATTATGCCCCCAAGAAAAAAAGAATACAGTTAATGGTTGCAGTGTTTGAGCATATTACAGTAGATATTGATCGATAAGTGTGTAGAGAGCCAAAACCACGAGATACTGTCTAGTTTAGAAACCATAACCATGTATATGTCTTTTACGAGACCCACATTGGGACAAATATACGAGGGGGTCTTAAAGAGGAAATAGAGTACTGGTTGATGATGGAAAATCTTTCATCAAAATTCCACATTTCATCTGTTTCCAGGTGAAAGCTTATTACATTTGCATAATAATGTGTGAATAATCCACTCTATATGTGATGAATAGTTGTTGGTTTGGCAATATGAACAAGTGAAGTTTCCACCTAAGTACCCCTCAGTTGCTATGTCAAAATTAACATTGTCCTACATACTAATTTCGTGTTATTACTTTGTCAGCAGTGGGGCTTTATGTAGAGAATTTGTCCAAATGAAGTGTTCTGTTGTTTTCAACTATAGTGCATAGGCTGAAGGAGTTATTCTATAACGATGAAACAAACCACGCATTAAATAGAGCATTTTCTGAAACTAATAATCGCATTGTTTATCTTCAGATATCTGTTCTCGTTTTCTGGTAGAAAGATTTTATTTTGGTAGTTGATATTTCTGAAAATGGTATTATTTGCCAGATTTTTTTCACAGATAGAAATATGTTTTTCTCGGATAACAAAAGCAGTGTTACATCGTAGAAAAAAAAGCTTATTTGATTATACACTTACAATAAAAAATATAGGTATTGAGATTATTATATGACAAAAACAAATAACATATACCTTATATAATTATCTAAAACAATGAAGAACATATATATTTTACAAAACAGCACATTTAAATTCTCCAAGATGATTGAAAACAATTATGTTTGTAGTACCTTCCAAAATGGTCGGCATTCTAATTATACTTCTGTATTATACACCGTTGGCGGATTTAAATCGATTAAATTGAGTAAACACTGCAAGAAAAATATATATATATGTTGACATTCATGTATAATAATCAACATGTGGCATGTTCTAAAATTATTCATAATAATGAATGTATATTTTTCAATTAGATGGCAATCGATGTTTACTTTCATTTTTTCTATCTATCTATCTATCTATCTATCTATCTATTCATCTATCTATCCATCTATCAGTGTGTATGAGTGTGTATATACTCGTGTAGATTCCGATCTTATATCTACGATAATTTCTGATTTAAAATTCTGAATTGTGACATGATTCAACATTGGTTAAAATGTTTACACAAGCATTTTTAGACAATTACATAAACTCCTGGTCACATACCCAGTAACATTTTGAAATCATCATCAGATGAATCAGATTTGACAAATCAATATTTGTGTATGTAAATACAAATTAATGAGATGCTATTATATATATTTAATGTTATCAAAGAGCAAATGATTTGTAATCTGAACAGCATAAATGAGGAATATCGATACCTATTGTCGTGTGAAGAAAGTGTTTATTGTAAGAAGGTTCTTTAAGTTTTGCGAACATGCAATTTTTTATTATAGTACTTGTTGTAATATTTGTAATATAGCTGTTATTGAAGGTTAAATGTGAATATTAACACGGTTTCTATTATGTTCACAAAAGGCATCCCCTGACCGCTGCATGGTGCACGGTCGCTTTTTATCATGGAATAACTCTTCTATCTATCTGTCTATCTATATCTATCTATCCATCCATCCATCCATCCATCCATCTATCTATCTATCTATCTATCTATCTATCTATCTATCTATCTATCTATCTATCTATCTGTCTATACATATAATACTTAAACTGAACATCGATGGGTTGATTTATACCAGAATACAAGAAATGAATTACACGGAAGAATATATAATTATAAGTTAGTTTAACTTCATGTACTACAAATCTGTATACGTCGAACTACCTGGTCTCGCTATTGTTCCTTTAAATTGAGCACTCTCATCATGGCATTTTGGATTCAATGTATATGGAACTATAAATAAGTAGTCTCTCTATGTATGTGCTGTTGCTCCTTTATTAGAATCCAACATGGGATGGGAATTTAAAATGGATTGAATACACAATTCACTGTAAGATTGCAAAGCAAAGACATTAGGCAACATGCAAATATTTAGGAGACCCGACATTTGTTCCGGCGACAGTTGCTCCGGTGACAATATCTCAGAAGACAAAGAGTTAGGGTTAGGGTTAGGGTTACCAATGGGTTTCCTGTTCAGCATACGATTAGGGTTTAGGTTGGATTAGGATTAGGGTTGGGGTTAGAGATAAGTTGCGGGTTAGTTTATAAAATAATCATCGGAGCAAATGTCAGGGAATTAAATATTGTTTAAAATGGAAGTCCACGCACAAATTTTCTCCATATGTTGGTCTTTATACTCTGTGTGACCAATAGAAACAAGCAAGACTTTGTATCTAAAACTTACGTCCGACATAACAACAGAAAGCAGGAAAAGGCACCTTAGAAATGGCCCTATTGCATTATGACTTTCAGCCGTCATGTCGGCTGCAAAAGCAGCCAGCCGTCGTGTCGTATTTGGGTAATGCCTGATGAAGAAAAAATTGATGTAATATTCAAAATTCGACAATTTACCGTATTAATTTTTTTTTCACGGTTAATATATGAAGAGTTTCATAGCAAAAGCCAATAAACGCCATTTTTTCATTTTTTTTTCAAAAATGGTAAGCAAAATGTTGAATAGGGAGAGGGCTACCTGGCGTACATTTTCATTTTTTCAAAAATTCACTTTAACGTCTATTTTCGTGATTTCGAAAACACGGTTTTATGGCAAAACCCAATAAACGCCACCTGATTTTCATGTCAAAACCCAATAAATCCACTCAGCCAATCAGCGTGCATATCGATACGTCCCAACTATGGCGGCGCCCTTAAGAACTGTCACAAACGCACAGTGACCTTAGGCAGCCAAGTGCGTTAGCATAGATTTTTTCTTCTAAAAATTTTCCAAACACTGGGATTTGTGATTTCTGAAAAAAAACCTGGTTCCAATGGGCAAACCCAATAATCCACATGGTTTCATGGCACACTCAATAAATCAGCTGGCCAATCAGCGTGCTTATTCATATCAACATAGTGCGCGCCTGAAAATCATAGTTTCGAAGTGACTTCAAGGCTAGGCAAGCCGCGCGCTAGCTAAGTCAGTCTTAACGGAAAAACTTGAATTAAATGCTCGTTCGCCTCTTTGATCGAATTT
>JZLH01S0426727.1:36020-65185 GCA_001188425.1 Eucidaris tribuloides
CGCGGAAAGAACAATATTCTGGTAACATATCGTTACTAGTTTTTTTCTCATAACACAACAAATTCATGACGTATGGATATCAAATTTTCAACACACCATTTGCAAGTACTACACTACCGTTTAGTATTGATGATGAAGGGAAGGAATGGACTTGCAAATCCCAAATACAATCTTTAAGACATGAAGACACACAATTTGCAAATTCCTTGTGTGTGCTGTATAGTTTACTGCCTTTATTAGAGTAATTTTTTTCTCACCTGTGCGGCTGCAGGAGGTAAAGCAGCAATCTTGATCTTTGGTTTGGGGCCTCGTCTCCCGACTTGCCCTCCATGCCTTCTCCTCCTCCCTACAGATGCATAACTGCCACTGCCCCTTCCCTGTGGAGAAATAAGATGTAGAGATAATTGATGTAAATTATGATTCATCAGGGTAAATTTCAAGTAAAAACAATAATTATTAAATCATTCCATCTGGACTTCTTTTTTAATTCTCGGAACAGTTTCACGTCTGATCCAGGACACTTCATCAGCTTGTCTGATTTGGTGGTGGGAAAACGATCGGGTAAACACCAAATCAAACAAGTTGATGAAGCGTCCAAAATGGGACGTGTAACCATTCTCAAAATTAAATAGTAAGTCCATATGAAATGATTTAATGTAGAGACAAATAAGGTCAACACAACTTGGTAGATATGGTGTGAAAGCAGCAACAGTGGCAGTCAGTAACAAATACTTGAAAACATGTTTCAATTCCACGTTAGTACTTTAAAAAAAGTTAAATTCAGTAAATCCTTCATATTTTGTAAGTTCAAAATTTTTAATACATTTGAAGTGTAACACTACTCGTTTTCATTAACCCTAATCAGGATTCCGCCCCCCCCCCCATCCCGAGATCTCGGCCGTCGATCGCGCGGATCGCGCCGAAATCGGCACACACGTTACCCATCACGTAATCTACAAGACTGTATAGTTACTACCAGGAATTAATTTCATATCAATTAATTATGCTAATTTATGCATAAAATCATAATTAAGCTGTAAATCACTAATTAAAGCTCCAAAACTGCTAATTTTGTGTCTGGACACTCTTTTAGCATTCTTAACAAGTTTACTTGAAAAGAATCCGGAATAAAATTGATTTCCTATGTATTTTATTGTTTTTTTTCAAATTTCTTATGTATTTCTCTGTTTTTTCAACTCTTTTGTTTTCTATTTGTTTTTTTTGATGAAATTTGTCAGGCGACACTTTTGCGGTTATAAACAGCACAAAATTAATTAATTTCAACCAATAAAAGTATAAACAATAATCATACATTTATGAATTTTGGGCTGAAAACACAATTTGTTATTGGAAATGTACACAAAATCACGTTTTTGAGCGATTTGGGGCTGACATGCAAGTACAAAATGTTACGTAATTGGGAACGCGCGTACCCGACGTCGCAAATTTGGTCTCAAAAGATGCGCGACATTCGAGGAATAAAGTCATGAACGCCGTGGCAACTGCTTCGCCGGTCGCAGACATTTGCACGAAACGTCTGGGGGGGGGGGCGGAACCCCTGTCTTTTTCCCCCGGATGATTACAATAACAAGACGTAGTTGAAATTAAATGCAATAAAGTCGAACGTGTCTCTGCAATTAACCTCTATGTACAACCTACCTGCCTACAATGGCCACTGAAATGTTTCCCTGGAGATAATTTATGTGTTTAAAAACTGTCTACCACAGCCACCTGTCTATAAACGCAGTTTTTTCCTTTCACTTGGTGCGCACTACCCGACAGGTTTTTAAATGCATATTAAACAAGAAAACTAGAGAAGTTCGACTGCGTGCAGTCGATGGTATGCCTCGCCCAGTGCGCCACTATGTAGGAGCTAACAACCTAATTAATATCAACAGTTAGCACTCCTAAACGACCAGTTATAGGTTTAGCCACAGAGTTCATGGACCTTTGACCCTTGACCCTGACTATTTACTCCTGTGACTCTACCAAAAATTTTTCTTTGGTTTTGAACCTTACACCAAATTACACAACAGTGAACCCTCATTACTGAACTTATAGGCAGAAAATGGAATCTTTAGGACAAAGTTCATTGACCTTTGACCCTTGACCTTGACTTGCAACCCTTGTGACTCTCAAAATATTTGTCTTTTGTTTTGAACCTAACACCAAATAACATCAACAGTGAGCGCTCCTAACTTAAGTTATAGGCGCAAAAATGAGATTTTGGGACAGAAGGTCATTGACCTTTGACCCTTGACTTTGACCTATGCACTTTGACCCCTGTGACTCTCCAAAATATTTTTCTTTTGGTTTTGAACCAACCACCAAATTACATCAACAGTGATCACTTCCTACCTGAAGTTATACGCTGAAAATGAGATTTTGGGAAAAGTCATTGACCTTTGACCTGCGTGACTTTACTAAATATTTGTCTTTTGTTTTTTAACCTAAGCACCAAATATATCAACCGTGAGCACTCCTATCTGAGTTATAGCCAGAAATAGCATTTTAGGACAAAGTTCATTGACCTTTGACCTTTGACGGATTTGTCCCAAAATCTATCAATTCATCCTTGCCTAGTGGTCTACCTTGGCTTCAAGTCCATTCATTAACACCCTCCAGCGGTACTTCAGTAATCTTGTTCACAAGAAAGTGTGGACGCACGGACGTACGGACGCGAAGGACAACCCGAAAACATAATGCCTCGCTCCCTTACGGGGCGGAGGCATAATTAAGCCAAATCTCCATAAAAAGAATGGAGCCGATTCATGAAATTGACATGTGAATGACTACACCCTTTGCCTTCCAACAAAATCTCCTCCTTCCCATTCTCTCCAGCTCGACTCAACCTGTCCAGAGGCCTTGCCTCCTCCATGCGGTTCTGTGTATGGGCAATAGTTACTGACACACTACTACTGGATACTTGTCCACGATGTTGACTCCTATTGCAACAATACAGAGTGTTAATTTACAGACAGAATTTAAAATCGACCATTAAAGACAAATGGTAATATTGGAAGCAGTCCTCATATAGGAACACACATGGGTGATTTCAAGTTTGGTGGTTGAAATCTGGTGTTAGTGTTGTAACAACACTAACACCAGATTTAAACAGTACTTGAAGTCAGGCCTAGTGTCGGGGTTGATCTCGAAAATTATGACGTACTTCCGGAAGTTGGATGATGAAAGCTCGGTGTTGAATATCGTCTGCTGAACTGAGTATGTGGTTGGTGTTCTGTGATTTACGTGTAATTTTTCCATTCATCAACACTAAACCCTAGGGTTTAGGCAATTCGTGATTTCACGTTCGGTGTTAGTGTTAGTGTTGGCCTTGTGAGTGGCAGAGCCGACATGCTCGTGTGTGTTGGCTATGGAGAAGGCTTCGCTCTGCGACGCAAACCGCTGAAAGAGCCTTTTCCCCTTAAAAACTTACATAATTCGCCAAACTCATAATAAACTTCCATATATGAATAGAGAAAAGTAACTTGCCTTTCAGATTCATACAAGTTTTTTGGCTGGCAGTATTGACTTGGTGTCATTTTTGTAAGATTAGTCCAAAAATTTCGGCCATCGGCGTGACTTTCTGCCAACGCCATGAATCGCGCATGACGTCACTCGGTGTTATGTGATCGATAGTGCAATCGGTATCGTCTGCTTAAACCGAGCTCGGTGTTGGAGCTCGGTTTAGCAGACGATTTTGTTTCCTCGACACCAACACCGAACTTGAAATCACCCAATGCTCCCACAATCAAATATACTGCTTACAGTTCCTGCTGTGAAAATTTCAGAGTCATATGTGTACACATACACTGAAACTGCAGTAGGTTGATTGGAAAAATTTCTTGCTACTAAAATCTGAGGTGATACCTCATTTCTTCATCCTTTTCCCATTTGAGACTAAGAATGAGATATCTTGGGCTAGGGTCTACGGATAATACATATTATATTGAAATCAAATCATCTCTAATGGGTTTAAAGTCAAGACATCTCATTTGCAAGCCTAAAAATTAATATTGTGTAAATACAGTGGTATACAGAAGAGAATACCACGAAAGGACCTTTAGCAAAGTGTAGGTGCTAGAAACTAAGTTTTAGTGGAATTATAGTGACTGTTTGACTTTGATTTGATTTATTGTATCGTACAGACACAAATTCCTACCATAGAACTTACACAAAACATCCATTCATTTTTTAATCATTTTTCAAGTTTTAGGTAATGACTGATTTTTCAGATTTCACAGTGGTGTTCTTCATTACAGCCTAAGGTATGAGTGACGTTTTGCTGTGCCACGGGCAGGGTTGAAAGTGAGACTCCCTGCCTTTAAGAGCATAAAAATATGTTTGCTACCTCTGATGGTTTCTTGTCATCTGACGCCATGGTGTAGTCGGTGTCTATACTGCTCAAGCTGAGGCTGTCTTCGTTCCACACTCGACGTACTCAACGACGGCTCCTGCGACGTATCATCCAGGATTGCGAGAAATGGAGGACTGTTTGATGCGGGTGTGTTCTGGAACTGGTGGCGTAGCCGGGACTCCTTCTACCAGATATACCTACAAGACAAAACAAAGTGAATCAGTAAACTGGTGGCATAGCCGGGATTTCTTTCTACCAGATAACCTACAAAACAGAACAAGTGAATTAGTAATTATGCAAAAGCATAATATAGCGGGTTCATACTTCAGGGGCCAGCGCAACAGGGGGGCGTGGCACCACCATATTGTTTTAAAGTAATGAATCATTCAAACCTTGAATTTCAGCATCAGTGGCGTAACTACGGGGGGGCACTTTGGGGGGGCCCATGCCCCCGCCATCGCCGGCAAAAAAAAGAAAAAAAAAAAAAACGAAAGGGAAAAGGAAAGAAGGAAAAGAAAAAGAAACTGAGGAAACCGGGAGCTAGAAATTGCTGCTTGATAATGCACCCTCTGGAAATATATTCCAGCGCTACGCCTTATCATTTTTTTTACGTTTATACTTTTATGGTGTATTTCAATCAATGTTGTTGTGTTGTGTTTTATCGCAGCATTCTGGTTCTGCGTCATGTACTGCATAAAACTGCCGCTGCGACACATGCAGGCGCAAGCTCGGGACTGACGCAAAATTTTTGATATTAATTTGATAACGTAAATCACGTTTTCTTGAACCTAATGGTAGTATATATAGTATTGAGATACAATGTGCGCCGATTTCAAGGGCGTCCAGTTAATTAATGCGTGTCGTAGGACTGAGGAATTATTTTCCCGCGCCCCCCCCCCCCGTGAAGTTATTTCCCCTTTCAATATCTGTGAGCTGGTGCTTGCCTCGGTAGGGCAATTTGCTTCTTATTTATATTAAACCCAGTAATATGCGCAGGGGCAATTTTTCAGTAGATACACTTATGCAAACGTCAAACAAGTTTTTCGTGCTCAGAATTTTTCCTCACGAAATTCATCACTCACGTGGCACACTTTGCTTGTGGCCGCCATTTTGCAACGACTTTATTCAATCGGATAGATGGGTTATATTGCTTGGAATAAACACTTGCATAATTCTGTTTGTATGCAATTGCAGTATGAAATATTTGAATTAAGGGCCCCAGGGATCGCGTTCCAAAGAAGATTTACAATAGGATTTTGATTATCTTGAATGGAAGGCCTAATTCTTACGAAACAGTGAATGAGCGGGGGCAATAGAGTTCATAAAACGCTAGAACATGAGCTTCAGGGGGCTCGCCCCCTGACCCCGAATGCATTACCGCCATGGTTTTTTGAATCATCTGCTATACCAGTTCATAATACATACATTTATACCGTGAGTGCTAGAGTTCGTAATGAACCCAACTCTGTGTGGGTGTGTGTGATGGGGGGGGTATTTTTGTTATATTTATTGTTGTCGACTGTAGCTGACCCATTTTAAAAAACAAAAGTATTATCAAAAGGTCACAATAAGCTTATAAAACCGATGGAAATCATGCTTGAGCTTCAGCTTTAGGGGGCTCCGCCCCCTGACCCCCGACAAATCACCACAACGTTTGCAAAAATGACCTGCTACCGGCATTTCAGACTACAAAATTCATACCTTCAAATGAAGTTACAACAATTTTGAAAATAGGGTGGTTAAGTTATTGTTGACTGTCCATTTCAAAGAAAAATGGTGTTAGCAGAGAGACAAAATATCTATAACTGCTACAAGGACGGGTACCCTATTTGGAATTCTATAAGGTGGACCCCTGGAAACCATCCATTAGGATGGCGAGCACTTCCCCCTGCCATAGGTCCGTTTTCTTGACTTATACGCACCCCCTTCTTTGAAATATCATGGCTACGGGCCTGCAAAACGCATTTTTCTTCTTGGAATTTCAAAGTTTTCCAAACCGCTCGCTCGCTACGCTCGCTCGCGGAATTGCCTTTTCACCATTAATGACATACATACAAACAAATATTCCTTATAGAAAATGGAAGTGCTAGTTAAGCCGTGAGCTTCATCGAGCGGAGCTCCGTTACTCCCACCCGAGACGGGGACCCTATACTTGGAATTCTATAAGGTGGGCCCCTGGAACCCATCCATTAGGGTGGTCTGTCCAATCCCCCTGGTCATAGGTCCGGGTTTTTTCGTTTTTTTTTTTTACTTATATGCATCCCTCCTTTGAAATATCCTGGCTACTGGCCTGCAAAACGCATTTTTCGTCTTAGAATTTCAAAGTTTTCGAAACCGCTCGCTCGCTACGCTCGCTCGCGGAATTGCCTTTTCACCACTGACATACAAGCATATATTCACTATAGAATAAGCCTATACATTAAAACGGCGATTTTTTTATTACAAAATTGTTGAATTGGGGTACATTTTAACACAAAAAATAGAAAAACAAACCCTTGACAAGGGTACCCCTATCGCTTAGCGTTCGCTATGTGAAAATGCAATTGGCGTGAGCGATCTGGGTGTCCCCCCCATGAGCTGTACCCCCGGTACGCCACTGGACTGAGTGCAAGTGATTTTTCAGGACATTCACCAGTACGTCTTGTAGCCATACATGAATGGATTGCTCTTCAAAACAGGTACTCTATACACTCTCAGTGACTATATTGTTATTGATTTCAGCCCAAAATTTATCTTGTTCTTTGAACACGATTATCGTGATATCAGTACGTCATGTACAGTTCGGCAAATGTCGCATATTTCACAGGTAACGGAATATACATTAGGCAGTAGCGGATCTACGGGAGGTTTAGGGGGTTTACCCCCCCCCCCTTGGTCCGCCAAGTGAAAATGTGATGTGCATAGAAAAACGCCATCATATTTAAAAAGCATTGGAAAGCAATACCAAACCATTAAAGTGATAGGCTAACATTGTGGAGCTTCAATTTAAAAAATTGTCAAACTTTGATATCTGAGCTACATAGTAGTGTTCAGATGGACAAATAAACACCCTAGAATACAAAAGTTTGGAAAGTTACACTGCCAATGGCAAGTTATACATGAATAAACAATAAAACTCGGGGCGAGTTTTATTAACCTAGGTGTACACACAGTAAGTCTATGGGAGGAAATGGGCAAGTTTATCTGGTCAACTTACGATTTTCACTTTTTTAAAGCACTAAATAATCATTTTGAGATACAATTTTTTCAGGGCTTCATTTTTAGACCTCATCAAAGACACTGGTAGCATGGGGAATCATGCGGCTCAGATTTTTTTAACTGTGGTAAATGTTAGCCAATACCTTTAAACATTGCATAAAACACTGTTAAACATACACAATTTTCATTTTTTCGGCACGCTTCGCGCGCAAAATGCTGTATTGCATCACATTTTTTTTACGTTTGCCCCCCGTCCGAAAAAATGAATCGACGCTCCTGGGTCAATCCACCCCTCAGCAAAAAGCTAGATCAGTCACTGTACCACGGGTATACCAGTGACATGCATGTTCTTCTTCACCCATTAGGTAGCTAATTGACTTTAATGAATACAAAAAAAACTTAGAGCAACACTTCAGATATGTCTGAGTTGTGTTGAGCCATCGCATTAATACACCAAAGCGATTAGTGAAGGTATTCTTTTTTATGACAATTTTTGTGGGGGGGGGGTTGAGTTGACGTTTTTCCAGTGGAAAATTAGCGCAGTACAGCTTGCGATACTACAAAAATATCATCGAGAGAGTACGGCATAAGGATTTTATCAAAACTTTCAAAAATTGTTTTAAAACGTTTTAACCAAACTTGGTCAAACTTTCACTTTTGTGTAAGTGGGGAATGTCTGCAGTGATTAAATCCACATAGCTCTCCGGGGAACGTATGCCTTTAATGATGGCAATATTATAACAAAGATAACTGTCACAACAATTAACCAATAAGTTTTTAGTAGTTGTAATCTGATCTGAAAGAAGATAATTTGCTAATTATCAGTTGGTTTTCGAAATACTTGTTACCGAAAAAGACAACTTGCTAATTAACCGTTTGTTCGTAGTAGTTGTTATCTGTCACTTGTGGTTCCACAAGCTCTTTTGACTTTTTATTCTCGATGACATTCTGGTAAGTTCGGTCTGTGTTCCCTTTGAATTTAGAGGACACTGGGACTTCTAATTCCTGGTACGTTGGGGGCGCACTAGACTTTGGTCCTAATTCCAGGTAAGGGTCGGGGTCTGCAGATTGGCGTTCTTCCCTCTTCGGTTGAGAATTTCTCCGGCTGGATTTCATTAAATGAAAGATAAGTTAAGACTAAAGACATGATATGAAAATATTGAAAGAAATTATTTACGAAATACCCCACAAATAAAGCATTCGTTAGACTATGAAAAAGTTGACCTCAATATCTAATTTATTGATGATTTAATAAAAAAATAAATGATAATAAGTACACATTTCCCCATGTCTATTCTGATCTTGTCTGCCACATGACATAGACCTCTCTTAAAAAGTATTTCATTCCCGGGGGGGGCGGGGGCAGTCAAATATAATTATGTACACATGTGTGATCAAATTACTTCCAGACACCCCCTAAAGAAGTTTTCTGTGTGCAAAATAACCCCCTAAACAACTTTTCCGCGTGTTTCATTTACACATTTTTGGCCCCTAAACTAGTTATCGCCAGAATATGATCCCTGAACAAGTTTTGTTGTTTCCCAGGGTTGTATACATCACTTTCGTAACCGGGAATAACACTTTTCAGAAACGAGGAGGAAAAAGCTTGGGAAAAAACATACCCTAAATACGTTTGACCAGTCTTTCAAAAAAAAAGCTTGGGGAAAAATACCCTAAATACGTATGACCAGTCTTTCAAAACCACCCTTTTTTGTTGAAAATCGGTGTTTTGATACCCTTAACGCGTGCACGCGCGGCCCGCGTCTGAAACTGAAAAAACACCCCTTTAAATGCGATTTTTTTTTCTTTGGTCACGCATGAGTACAGCGTTAAGCTTGACTGCCCCCCCCCCCGGGAGGGGCTCATTCTGACCCTAAACAGACTATTCTGTTCAAAGAAGACTAAAATAAATACAATAAACAAATATACCCACAAATTTCCAAGCAGATCATTACTTCTGTCGTTAACTCTCACTTCACTTTTCAATGCAATGCAGCCCGTTCGGTATACTCTGAATGGGAGGTATAGATTTTTGTTTTTGTTTCCGTTTTCTTTTTTCTTTGTTTCTTTCCTTCTTGACTTATTTGTTGGTTTGTTTTTGTTTATTTTGTTTTGTTTGTTTGTTTTGTTTATGCGAGTGGTTGCGTATGTGTGCGAGGAACGTGTAAAACAAGCAACACAGCTCTTACACGAATTCTTATATGTAAGTTGATATGTTCAAAAACTGTTTTGTTATGTGAACCAGGTCATAGAAAAATAGGCTAATGACTGTTTAAAAAAAAAGTTGTCTATCGTTATGTAGGTTCCACGTTCTCCCGAAATCCCCCCCCCCCACCATGCACACACACTCTCGTTCTCTCCTCGCAATCGGTCTTGCAAGCAAATTAGTAACAGTAATTTTCGAAGTCATATATTTTCAATAATTGACGCTAAACAAAAACAGATTTTGTATGGAAAGATCGCAATTATCACTTGCTATAAATTATTATTTAATACCAACCAGAATGAGACAAAATTCAAACATAAATCTAATTAAAAGAAACATGTACACAAATTTCATCCACACCCGCAAACGAGGCAAAGTTAACCCATACGTACTTGGTTCTGAGTAGCAAGCCAGTTACGATGAATGCGTAAATGAAAAGGACAGCTGAAAGAACTCCCAGTCCGATATTAACACCTAGTTGATAATGAATAAACAGAATTAATATCAGAAGAAAGATCTAAAGCAATCAGAATAAAATTACACTGTGTGGTAAAATGGGACACGATTTTCACATCGCTAAAAAGATACAAAGACGAGAAAATATCGTATAAGGGTGAGGAAAAAAAATGAGAAAACTGGGAAAAGCAAGAAAAAAATCTCTCACTTCCTAGCCTAAGAAAACGGGAAAAATTGGTTAATATTATAATGTCACTTGTCCGTGTTTTGTTTTTGTTTTCTTTGTTTTGTTTTTTAAATTGTTCTTGGGCGTTTCCCTGAAGGTCACACATAATTATCCGTAATAAAACCTCTCTTTTGGTATTTGTGCTAAAAGTATTGCTTTGAAAGTGTGAGTGGGGTGTCGGGTTAACTTTAAGAGTTGATCTCGGTCTGTTCTGTTTCAGATCACAGGTTTATCTTTTTAGGAAGCGTACAAGCCTACCAGTAATAATAGTAGCAGAAGTAGTAGTAGTAAGTAGTAGTAGTAGTAGTAGTAGTAGTAGTAGTAGTAGTAGTAGTAGTAGTAGTAGTAGTCAGGCATTATACATTGTGAAATTTCTGATAACGTCTTTACCTGAATCACTGAAGTATCTAGGCGTCCCAACCATCGATGACATTAGCAGTGACGTAGAATCAAACACTCCCGCAGCTGTAACGACCGTGGTGGCGATGTTCACATCTATACACGAAGTGAATTAGCAGATGGTAGTAGTATGTGATTTATTTGTGAGAGATTGTAGTGGTGGTAAGCAAGAGTAGTAGTAGCAGCAGCAGCAGCAGCAGGAGTAGTATATGTAGTAGTAGTACTAGTAGTAGTAGTAGTAGTAGTAGTAGTAGTAGTAGTAGTAGTAGTAGTAGAAGTAGTAGCAGTCGTAGTAGTAGTAGTAGTAGTAGTAGTAGTAGTAGTAGTACTAGTAGTAGTAGTAGAAGAAGTAGTAGCAGTCGTAGTAGTAGTAGTAGTAGTAGTAGTAGTAGTGCAGTCAAACCTGTATAGAAAGACCACTCGGGGGAATGGCAAAGTGGTCTTTATGAGCAGGTGGTCTTTATAGACAGGTTGGGGCCATATTGCATGCTGTATGTCACACAAGTCACAAGCCAGGATATACACACAACAAAAAGTAACCACCCCCTTTTTCAAACTACCATAACTTTTTAACAAAATGAGTTTTAGCAAAATAATTTGGCAGCAATATATCAACACTCACTGACTAGCTTTTGTATGAAAATGGATTGCTTCGTCAAGCCATGCCTGAGTGAGCATGCATTGAAGGCAAAAATGTTACTTTTCAAAAGTCATGCAAGTCATCTCTCATGCCAAAATAATGGTAAATAATGGTATTTTTGTTTTTTTTTCAAAAGTGTGCTCACTCAACCATGACATGGTTACAACCTCTTATGTTCGTATAACATGTAAATATACATTTCGCTGAAAAAAAAGTCGGATTTCGATTTTTCAATAAACTTAATAGATTTTACTATTTCAAAACTGAGGAAGGATAGAAATTTTTTAATTGAGCTCACTGAACGTAAAATATGCGAAAAGTGCCAGGAGAGGTGTAAGGGGGTCAAATTGCGCTTAATCATTCACCAGAAACAGAATTTGTCAAAATCCTGCATCGCAAATCCGCCAAAATGAGCCTTGTGACTTTTGAAAAGTGGTATATTTGCCTTTAATATGTGCTCACTCATGCATGATTTGACGGATCAATCATATTTTTACACAGAATTTAGTCAATCAGTGCAGAAACACCCTTTTCTACCTTATTTTGCTCAAAACCGTTCCTTTAAAAAGTTATGTTACTTTGAAAAGGGGGTAGTTTCTTGTAGTGTTTAGAACACCAAGAAGATAAGTGAAGTTGATTGCTTTACCTGATCACGTAAATTAATCATCTATACGCTGGCTTGGAACTTGTGACATACAATATGCGTGACTCGCGTGACACTTACACGGAATGGCTGATATGTTGAAATAAAAGATATCCAAAGACAATTAAGTTATTTTTAATGTATTATCAATAATCTTAATAACATCTTTTTTCACATCAATGTTCATTAGCCACTGTTATGCCTACAACTAGGCCTGATGCAAGGCATCTTCTCTAGTATTAGTAATTGTAGCATAGTGGAAGTAATAGTAGTAGTAGTAGTAGTAGTAGTAGAATTAGTAATAGTACTAGAAGTAGTAATAGTAGCATAGTACAAGTAGTAGTAGTAGTAGTAGTAGTAGTAGTAGTAGTAGTAGTAGTAGTAGAATTAGTAATGGTAGCATAGTACAAGTAGTAGTAATAGTAGTAGTAGTAGTAGTAGTAGTAGTAGTAGTAGTTGTAGTAGTAGTAGTACTACTACTACTACTAGTAGTAGTAGTAATAATAATAGTGGTGGTAGTAGATTTAGCATTATGAGGAATAGTAGTGGTAGAATTGGTAAGAGAAAAATTAGTAGCAGCAGTATAACTAGAAGTAGTAGTAAGAGTAGTTGCAGTAGTAGCAGCTAAAAGTAGAGGGAGTAGTAAGAGTAGTACCAGTAGTAGTAGTAGTAGTAGTAGTAGGTAGTAGTGTTAGTAAGTATGTAGTAGTAGTAGTAGTACTATTACTACTACTATTATACTACTACTTATAGCTACTACTACTGGTACTACCTTATACTACTACTAATATCACTATACTACTTCTTACTACTACTTAAACTATACTACTACTACTACTACTACTACTACTCATACTACTACTACTACTACTACTTATACTACTACTACTTTAGCTAAGCTACTTAAACTACTACTACTACTACCTACTACTACTACTACTAACTACTTTATACATACTACTATAAACTACTACTAACTTCTACTACTATTTACATACTACTATTACTACTACTATACTACTACTACTACTACTACTACTAGCTACTACTACTATACACGGTTTATTTCGGACGGACTCCAGCTTTAGACGAGCGGATTTTTGTAAAATACGGCAATGTTATACACAATGGCATATGATAGTAAATGGATAAGCCCGGGGTACTGTTATTAAAGGTGCACACATGCGTGTGTGAAAAAAAAAAAGCGCGTTAAAAAGGTTGTTTTCACGGTCGGGCAATGTACGAGCGCGTGAGTGAAAATGGTATCGAAAATCGCCAAATATGATATGATAACTTATTTTGAGCTATTGAGAATAATAGTGGATTTTCAAAGGCAGTGCCAGTAAAATTCGTGTGTTTTGTATGTAATTTCTTCTGTTGTCAAAAATGGTGGCATATCAGATGACCTCTCAGGTTAATTTATTTCATGCTAGAATAAAGCTGAGCGACTCATTTTAACTTCATCCTGCTGGATACGAAGAAACTATATCTTTTCTGAAAATGGCCATGTCAGTGTTTCCTGATTTCCGCTCATCGCTGGAAGTGTAATGCTCCGTAACGTTTTAGGTGTAAAAGTTTTTGACCAGTACACTATGTTTTGGTTCAATTTTGTTGCTAAAATTCAAATGCAAAGCTAAAATTGATTATCCGCAGCAACATATCCAAATTTTTTCCGAGAATTGCAGTGGCGTTCACCCTCAAAAGCGTTACTGGACATACATGACCAACGCCAACGTTACGGACATTAACATTTGTGACAGACTAAGTAATGCTGCATATGATTAGCAGTTCAAATACCTCCTGGTATCAACACTGCAGTGTTGATATCTTGTCATAAACATGGATGCCCTGGCCGCTTATATTAATTAAATTGGGAGCATTTCAGGCAATAATTGCACTATTTCACTTTAGGATTTTGATTAATCCTATCTTCCAGCCTTGATTGTGTACATTGTACTAGTCCACTGCCATTGCACTCTCTGATCGTTTGCATGGGCTGCACAACAGCCACAACAAAATCAAGCTGCAGCAAAATGTACTCTTTTCATTGATGCTGGAGAATTACAGAGGAACATCAGGAGAGAACTGCCCGACACGCACTTCCTGCTATACAAATAGCTTCATTTGGGTCCTTTTCTCGTGTGGAAATTAAGACACAAAGATTCTTGGTAAGCAGTTTCTGATCAAGAAGGATCCACACTGAGAAACAGTATAAATTTCGAAAAGACCAGGATCCATGAATTTCTTTGTGCTACACGTACACCAAAGAAGAAGAAGAGTTATTTGCTACCCTCTCCCACAATGGACATCAAGGAACCACTCCTGTTTCCAAGCTGATATGGACGTAGTAATATTCTCGCAATACAGACCATATTCTGATACTTAAATAGGAATGTGTTTAATACAACTGAAAAAATAATTAAAGAGATCCTTTCTTATGCAAATGAAGCTACTGATGCTTTTATGAATATTATGCATTTTGTTTGATCTAAATAAAAGCTGTTATTTAGTATAGAGTTATGTTCAGCCATGGTATAGAAGTCCCAGCTGATGTGAATGAAATAGTGTAATGTCCGTAATCGCTTCTTTAATTCACTTTTTAATTATTACGCATTCAACTTCATTAACAAAATCAAAGACTGTTCTACATTTCATTTATACATCACCATTCCATTGCAGACATAAAATAAGTCTTTTAGATTCTTACCATTCAAAAAAGCGTCAACAAACTAATAAATTGAATGGGCTATACCGCCAAATAGTCCTCAAATTGCAACTCTTTGAAAGAAAGATCTCATAAAAGTGCTACGCAACATTTTGAAATGTCTATGATGTACTATCCAGGTGAAAAGAACCAAAAATATTATACAAGACATTTGACCCTACCACTTAAAAGAAAGTGGACAAATCTGTAATGTCCGTAACGCTTAAATGTAATGTCCGTAACGAGCCATAATTAATGCTGTAGAGGGTAAATGATTCATCTGTTTCCACTAAATTATAACTTTATTCATATTTAACACTTCTTACTGTTCATTTATGGGTAAATTGGTTTTACTGTGTGCGTTAAATCCACAGACTTTTCATGAATGGGAAAGGCATACAAAAAATCATGTCCAAAAAATTGTAAGTGTCGCGTAACGGCTAACATTATGTGCAGTAACTTTCCACACGAAGCAATGGAAAGTGATGGAAACTTGCACTGTTTACAATTTAGGGTCATAATGTGTGTGATTCCCATTTATTGAGTTTCATTAAAAATAGTAATGTTATCTTAATGACCTTTTTGAAGTTGCAAAAATTCTCCTGAAAATGTATATGTCCGTAAGCCGCGTGGAATTGCCCAGGTAGATTTAATGGCTACATAGCCAGGGAGTGCGACGGGGGGTATACACCCACCCCCATCCGCAAAAAAATGAATGAAAGGTCCCCTTGGTTATAAAAGAGCGCATTTTAAGTAAGGTTTTAATTATTGTCGATTGTCAATTTCACGAAAAAAAAAACAATAGTGTTATCTAGAGGGTCAAAATAAGCTCAAAAAACGAACAAGAACCCATGAGCTTCAGGGTCTCCGCCACCCTCACCCCCTGGCACATTGCATGCATCACCCAATGAAATGATCGACGCTGCTATCAGAAATTTCAGAACTACAAAACATCTCCGGAATGAAGTGCGCAATAAGTGGGGTTGTGTATTAATTATTGTTGACTTGTCCATTCACGCAAAAATAGTCTAGCAGAGAGTCAAAATAGCCTTACGAAGCGGCTAGAAGCTGTGAGCTTTAGGATTGACTCCGCCCTCTGTCCCCTGCCCGGGACAGCTGCTATGGGATTTTCTAAGGCGAGGGCCCGCTAGACCCATTATCAGCCGGCGCCTCGCCCCAAATTAAAAAAAAAGTCGCAGCCCCTGTCGAAGTTTGCTTGGTTTTCTTGATATGACTTACACAACCATTTAAAAAACCCTGGCTACGGGCTTGTTAAGCCATCCAGAATACATCAAGACAAAACGAACAGGGCATAGTTACACATGAAAGATTTGTTCAAAAGATTGTAGAAGTGGAGAATAGAAGGAAAACAGTTAAGAAAGTTTGAAGGAATGGAGATGTTAGACATATAATTATGTCTACATATATGACATAATGACAATATATGACATGACATAATAATTTTGTCTAACATATATATATATTGTATATATCAAGAACATCCAGAATAATGCTTAAGTTAATAATTGAATGTTAAACGGGATATACAACCTGTTAACTAAGCAGAACTAATATGTATTCAGAATATGATTCACAGCCATGTACATCTTATAATTCTCCAATTAACTTGAAAGAAAAAGCAATGCGATGCGTGTCCTCCACCAAACTCTCTGTGTGCTTTCCGCACCACATCGAACTTGACACTCGTGCATCCGAACCCTTTTGCATATCGGGTGAAGTTGTATTCAGCATCTCCACAATATACACTCTCGCCGAAACCCTTAACCTCTGCGTACACGTAGAGTCGTTTGCTTCTTTGCAAAGTGATGTGCAGTTTCGCGATGGTTAGTACTAAGTCATAAAACAGCTTTCGCCATTTAAACCCATTATCCCAATAAGGTTTTTGAAGGCAGACCCAGGTATTTGTCATCTATTAAAAGAAATTGATATAATGCACCGATGAAAGATAGTACTGTGATGATGAGGAGCGATTTATACAAGAATGTTGTCATCGAATAAAAATATAGAATACGAGTGTGATTTCCCTTTATCGAGATTATTTACATTGAAAGTTTATACTGTGTGATAAACAACAAAAAACGTGCAGATGGGCCATGGGCGGAAATGCTCGCAGGAAGTCTATTCCATGTGTGTGTGTGTGTGTGTGTGGGGGGGGGGTGGCAGCAACCTGGATGCAAAAATAGGGTGCCCCCCCCCGCCCAACCTTGAAAAAAAATTCCTGCGTGATGATTTGCGCCCATGCATGATGACGAGAGTACACAATATAATCAGTTTATAATTATATTCATATGAAGCAGGATTTGCCTTCCCTCGGACTAGTAACAAGCCATTCCATAAACCTATTTATAATGAACATATTCAATACTTAGAATCCAACTTACATAGCCATTAACTTGTTGGGCTATGTCGGGCATAGCTTGGGCAGGTTTTCAGGTTGGTTAGGGACAAACTTTTTTAAACAGTATGCATATTAGTAAACTGCTCTATTGACAGAAATAATGGCATTGATATGTAAATATTCAGAACAGAGGCACAACAAATAAATGCGACAATGCCTGAAAGATTCTGGCAAACACCCCTTTCCTAAAAAACAAAACATAGAGAAAAACCATCCAACTAAGCCATTTTCCTAAATATATTAATTTATGGATGTTTTATTCCGCTGAAAATATAGAGCACGAGCTAATTCTCATATAAAACTTTATTCATTTTCAAATAAAACTTTAATTGCTGAAATCCAATTGCATATATTTCATATTGGCTATGTCGGAACAGGCTTTGGAGCAAGCTTTTTAGGTTGTCAAGAACTGTTTGAACGGATATCGCATGAAAATTTGAATAATGTCAATGAAAACGGCTGTGCGGTAAACTAATGGCCGACACAAATGTCACGTAATTAACGCATGGCAGCTGGCAGCACCTGTATGAACACATTGGGCGTGTAGAAAAATGAAGCATTCCGCGTGACATCATTTTCAATCTGTGAAAGTAAAACAAAACGAGAGAATACATATCAAAATATAATTACAGAGAAGCTGAAATTGAAACATTTCAAATAAGGGCGCTGCAGGCCGCGAATATGCAGTACAAATTTCAATCCAATTTGTCAAAGTTGACGTACATCAAATATCGCACGGACGGACATTTTAACAATTCTGAAAGTTTAAGAGCTTGTAAAAATTAAAGTAGTGAAATGTGTCAAATCTTGTGTATGGTTCTATTGTAAAGAGTATCACCGGAAGTGTTAAAAGTTGATAGAATTTTTGTTGCCATGGTTACCTACTAAAGAAGAATCTATTAAATATTTCGAGTGTCCACGGACGGAACCCCGGGGGCACGGACAGGTAGAACTTATGCAAGTAATCTTTTGTTGTTTATCTCTAAAACGAACACAATGCTGGCAATTTCTTTTTCAATTGTGGCGAATGTAAGATCCAAATAAGTGACTTCCCTGACATATGTTATACAATTTTAAAGCAAAACTGTAACTTTTGCTGGAGGGACAAAAATTTTTAGTCACGGACGGACATTTTGGTGTCACGGATGGTATTTCCCGTATTAAAACCGATATTACAAGTCCTAAAAGCTTACCAATACATCACTAATAAAACTTCAGTTCAGCTTCAGTTCAGTCAGTTCATGTTTATTTACACTTCGCATAAAAACACACAAAAACAATATATGACATTGGTTGCCATGACATAGCTCCGGCGACAAATGCCTCCGACGACAATTGCTCCGAAAAATGCGACAAAATGCTCGCGCGACATTTGGGCTCGCGACAAATGCTCAGGCGAACATTTGCTCCGTCGACAAATAGCTCGCGGCGACATTTGCCTCCGACGGACAAATGCTCCGGCGACATTTGCTCCGGCGAACATTTGCTCCGACGATATTTACTACCGGCCGACAAATGCTTCCGGGCGACATTTGCTCCAGCGAGCGATATGCTCCGAAGGTGCGACAAATGCCCGGCGACAAAATGCTCGGCGGATATTTGCTCCGTGCGGTCACAAATGCTCCTAAGGTGCGTCAATTTGCTCCGAGCGACATTTGCTATGACGACATTTGCCTCCGGCGAAACAAATTGCTCCGGCGACATTTGCTCCGGGCGAAGAATTGGCTCCGATATTTGCTAATTAAGAATGTGAGCAATAATTATTGCTCTGACGACAATTGCTCTTACATAACTATGCTCCACAAGGTTGCGATAATCTGAATCCAATTACAATTATTAGCCACGCGACGACATAAGATCCGATGACATTAATTTGTTACCAAAATGTGAGACAATTTCTAGGGCGACAATCGCTCCGTTGACAATTAAACTCCGGCAACAAATGCCTCCAGTGACTTTTGGTCAAATCGCAAAAATACAGAATCTGAGCGAGAAACGCTTAATTTAGCGCCTTCTGCCACATTTCATTCTAATGCTCGAGATCATGCTTAGTGAAATACTAATCGAAGCTCTGGACTTTCTTAAAGTGAATTACAGATAAATGATCACCGTTATGTTGCAAGAACAAGGTTAAAAACGGCCGACTGGTATTAGTCAAGGGATTTATGATTGTATTGCCTTAAAATGTAATTTTATGTCAGCACAAGGTAAACTGTCGTAGTTATTTTACCTTCTTTTCGCTCTCACTTTCATTGTTTAGTAGGCATTTTGTCTGTTAGTCCGTTAGCTCCTCATAGTAACTGAAATTGCATAGTTGTAATACTAGTGTCACGTGATACTTCAAATCCGGCGCACATTTAAACCCTTCATTGTCTTGCAACAATATTCTTGTTGTTAGGTAGTGATTCAAATTCTGTACAAGCTTCGGTTTTAGAACATTCCTCTCAATTTTACATAAGAGTATAACTTATATTTCTCTTGATCTTTAAAGCATAAACAATTGTTTAACACTTTAAAAAATCAGAGCTCTATGGTTCTGGCCTGCTTTGGTGTCATTGATAAGTTCTCAAAATGAAGCCGGCGAAAAAAAAATTTTGATACACGAAACTTTCGTTAAGCCCCGTCTCAACACGCTGACCGAATGAAGGCGGACGAAGGGTGACGAATGGGAAAACAAATGGCACGAAAAGACGCGAATTCACGAATTCAAACTAAAATTTCCGTTAAATCAGGCGATCAGTAACTATTGTCAAATTTTATCAACAGAACGGTAAGCCAAGGATAATATGACATGCGAAGGATATCGATTTTCGGTCACCTCTAATGAGTAAATTGGCAGCCAAAGGGCCGAGCGAAGGGTTGATATAACGCCAATAAGACGAGGGGGGGGAAAACAGAAAAAGCGAACAAGGTGAACAATGGATTTGATATGGCGTGGCGATTAGAAACAAAGACCGAGGGACTATAGATCGGGCGTTCTGTACGTTTTTGTCATCGTTTGCTTCGTTAAGGAGTTCTTTCGAGATCGAAATCCACTTTGGCAAAAGAGGCGTTTATGAGGGATAATGCGCGGTACAATAACACACGAACGAAAAGCGAACGATTACCGCAGACTAAATAAAGAGATGCGAAATTCAAACAGATGACCAACGATTTTGTAATTCGTCGGAAATGTTTAAACTGATCAAAATTTCCGCGCGAATTGAATAATCGCAGCTGTTAGTTCAGAAGCTGTAGAACCCGAAACACGAAGGGTCAATATGATTTACTATTCACAGTTACCATAATGGAAAACGATTTTTTAAAAAAAAAAATGCCTTCGCCAGCCAATGCGCAAGCATCTTTCAGGCAATTCGTTAGATGTGGAGGGGGCCTTTAAAGTGCTTTGAAAAGTGAAAATCTATTGAGTACCCAATATACATGCATATTTCACCCCACACTGTACATCAAATAATTTCTATAAAAGAAGATTGCAAATTCCAAAGGGAAATTGTAAATCTAAATTCCAAGGTTATTCTCATAATTTTAACGTACACTTGACTCTGCTAATAATAAAAAAAAGCGTTATATGTCATATCCTATTAAAAAACAAGTATACCCACTTTATACTTTCAGAATGGGGGGGAGTAAGAACTTATTTCCAGTATTTAAAAGGCTTTTTGTTTTCACATACGCGTTCGCATTACCGTTCTGTGTTATGCAAAAGGTTTACTGTTGTGATTCTGCAATTGCTTTTCTTGATTTTGATCAATAAAAAAGTATAGTTTATTTCATCACACTATTCATTCCGTTTCAAGATTATGCTTTACCTTTCTGAAGTTATTACAAAATCACTTTATACTAAACAGACTTAAAGCCGTACGCAGGATTTTTCACAGGGAGCAGGAGTGGGGGGGGGGGTTAATATCTACAAATGCGTAAAGAAAACGCAATGAGGAGCGCGAAGCGTTCGATAGGCGGAGGGGTGTCCCGCCCTCCCACGCCAGGGGTTTTATGCATTTTCGCATCCGGTGAACTAATTGGGTATTATTTTTTTTATCTAAATAACGCAAAAATCTAAGTAAAAAAGGTTTATATTATAGTTGGCCTGAGAAGTGCTTACATCCAGTAAACCGAACCTCTGTCTGTTTAGCTGATCGATTCATGTGTATACAGAACGAGAAGCAATACAGGTGCTTGCGTCATAGACATCGCTTCCCAAACATGCGCCGTAATTGAATGGTCTTTCTAAAGCGTTACGAAATTTTAGAATATATGAGTAAGTTTTATGCTCTATAGTAATACTTATTAAAGACATAATAGTTAACATTGTGAAGCGACTGTGCTTAGTTAAAAAAATAATTCAAGTCAAGATGAGATGTGTATGTGAATACTATTCAGAAACGGCAAAAATTTCGAACAAAACCGCTATAGATAGTTCACGAAACGAAATTTAATTCCATTATTCTAGTAGGCTATAAAATTAAAAATGACAGTGTATTGAAGAAAACATGCATTGTAAATGGGATAACTCAATAAATAGAGGCAAACAGCAATAGCAAATGTAAGAGAAATTGTCGTTGAAGCAACTGTCACACCTTAAATAGCAAATCGTCGGAGCAACTGTCGGCCGAAGCATTGTCGACGAGAGCAAAAATGTCGTTGAGCAATTGTCAGCTAGGAGCAATTGTAGCGTCCGTAGGAGCAATTGTCGCCGGAAATAATTAATCTCACCGTTAGGCAAATGTTCGTAACTTTGGAGCAAATATGCGTAGGAGCAATTGTCGCCGGAGCAAAATGTGCGCCGGAGCAAATGTCGTCGAGCAATTGCCAGCCCGAGCAAAATGTCGTCGGGAGCTAAATGTCGCCGGCAGCAAATGTCGCCGGAGCATTTGTCGGCCGGGAGCATTTGGTCCGCACCTTTTCGAGCAATCGTCGCCGGAGCGCATAATGTCGCCGGAGCATTTGTCGACCGGAGTAAATATCGAGAGATCGGAGGGCAAATGTCGCCGGACATTTGTCGTCGAGCAAATGTCCGGCCGAGCATCTTGTCAGTCGAAGGCAAATGGTCGCGCGAGCATTTTGTCGCGGAGGCAAATGTCGCGGAGCATTTGTCGCATTTATCCGGAGAGCAATTGTCGCGTCGGAGGCATTTGTCGACCAGGAGCATATGTCGTGTCACCAAATGACATTATAACCAATACAAATTAAACCAACAAAAAACAAATACAACTGTTGTATATTGTAGTGCAGGTCTTCAGCAGAAAGATAAAAACTATATAGAAAGCATGAGACCGCTATAACCAACAACACAACCACACACAACGCGCACACACACACACACATAAATGCGCTGGCCGAATCTAACTAGTAACACCTGAAATGTTTACGACGCATAAAATACATATTGTATTGAAATTGTTATTGGGCAAAAAGTCAATCAAATAAAGTATTCTAGCAATTTTTTTTATGATATGCAAGCACATTCATTAAATAATCTTATAATCTCCTTTTAAAAGATATTCAAAGTTTGACTACATTTTTTATTCTATCTGGTAAATTAATTCAAATCTGAGACCTTAAAGAAAAATAAAGATTTCTGTGAACAGATGTTCCTTATGCTGTGGTAAATGGAAACTGCTAGCATTTCTTGTGTTTTATAATTGTGTATGCTATTATTTCGTATAAAAACATTTCATCAATAGAGACTCTGGTAGTAAGTTATTATGGTAAGAGTAGCATAAATAATTGCAACCTGAAAATTTGTACATTTCATAAAAAATATTAAGAATCTTTTAAGTTAAAAAAACATTGGTTTTGTATGGTGCAAAATACAGCTGAGTGCAAATGAGTCTGATAGCATCTCTTTTGTAATTTTGAAAGTCTGTCTCATATTTCTGTCAGAATTGAATTGCCCGCATGCAAATTAAATAGCAATAATTCAAATGTGGAATAATAAGGTATTATATAACATTACTAAAATTTCTATTAAGAAAAACATTTCATCTTATTCAATAACACCCACCAAACTTTTAAGACAACTTATTTGCATATCGATAGCCAATGTGATCATTCCACGATAATTGATCGTCAATTGTCACTCCCAAAAAATTTTGTTTGAAACTCTATTTTGATGGATTTGTCAATTTACTTTAATTAACAATATTATCTACATTCAACGTGTTGTTTGTAAAATCATATAATAATTGTCTTAGTAAAATTAATAAACCAAACTTATTACCGATAAACAATCCTATGCAACTTAATTAAAACTCCAATGTAATTTGTTATATTGGGCAACACCTGAATATATAAAGACATAACACACTGGTATCATCAGCAAAAAAGAATTATATTTCAGCTTCATTTGATACAGTTAAATAATATCATTGACATACAATAATGAATAAGCAATGGCAAGAATAGACCCGCTGAGGGACTGCCACATTTCACAGATTGTAATTTTTGATCTGAAAACATTTCTAAAATCACATATTGTATTACTTCGTTCAAAATAATTTTTAAACAAACATGTTCCATAAAATACTCCACGAATTAATTCACGGTTGCTAAGAAATTTTGTAGTTTGCCTGTCAAGAATAAAAATCTGACCAACAGATTTAATTGTCAAGATGTTTGTTATTTTAAGATATGGCTCCGACATTTATCAGATCCAAGAATAAAGGACTACCGATAAATACTTGCTTACGGGTTTTCTCTTCGGCTACATCAATCGAGTAGCATGTACATGCATGTCTTATCAAGTGACGCCATTTCCTCCATCATCTCCAGCATGGCAATTCCATACGTGATAGAATGCGCTTCCCGGTTATACTGAAATAGACTGCGGAGCCCCTATACGGAAGACTGATAATATGCAGTATGGTAATATTTCTGTAATTCTTGAATAATTTTTAAAGGAAGATGGAGCCAGCAACTAACATGCCGTAAGTTCAAGAAAAATGGTCTCTTGCCAGCCCAGTCAGATCGCAGGTGCACTGGTCTGGAAGCTTGACGCATGCGTGACCGATGCATGCCCACCCGACGTGTGTTATTCGCCGCCGTGGTAATGTATGCACTGCTTGAATCGATAAGCTCCTGCCCGTAATAAGCTTCTTCCTGCAAGTTTTATTCCGGATAAACTTGCAAAGACGTAGAATAAACACAAATTAAATAATTTATAGGGCCTTGGTGAGGGTATCAATTCCACGTAGTACCTTTATAGGCGCTTGTCATTATCACAATGTACCACAGTTCTACACAATACTCACAAATCTTGAATTTTTATTGTTAACTTATTCCTGTTATTTGGCCGCGCTCCATCTTCCTTTAATGAGTTGTAACTTGTATGCTCTAACTATATAATGTTTTACAGCACACAAACCAACAGGAAGCAAACGCAGCATGTCACGTGCTTGTTTGAGTTTTCTTTCGCCGTGGTCTGTTTTGTTTTAGTTTGGTTCATTTGTTCATGTGTACTTGAGCATTTCATTTCGGGCTGCCCAGTGAATCGTTGGTGATATACCAACAACGGAATGAATGTTGACTGGAAATGTAAACATTAGAAAATGATCCTTCCATTCGATTGCAATGCGGGCTATTTGTAACAGGACGCAGAAGATAATGTTTGTTTTGACCCGTTATTATTTCAAAAAAAAAATGTATTCAATACCTATTTCATTTGCACAGCTATCGGGAAAATATCGTGAAATTTAAGTATGATTATACCAAATAACGGATCCCCCGCTCCACAAATTTGCACGTCAAAGCTACGTAAGAAGAAACATAAAGATCTTTCGCTGTCAAATGTTACGATTTGAAACAATATTTATATGTTTGAATGGATATGGTGTGCTTCCCACCACTGAATTTGGCCAGCTAGGAGCTCAATACAAATTGAATTCGCACTAGATCAAATCAAAGTAGTTTTTTTTCAATTATAACTTAGCTGCCTAAAGTTAGCTGCGCCATGTTTGTTGTTTTACACAGGCATCGATGATTTGCTCCACCGTAATGGAGGCTAGTAATTTCAGCCATATTCATAAGAGTTTCCTATGGCAGCGGCCTGCTCACTCCTCAAAGGGTCTTGTTTTCACACGAACAACAGTTTTGACGAGGGATGGCATCAAATCTTCTTTAATTTGCTTGGGCTTGTCCTTTCTCTATGTAACACCAAAAATGTTTCAAATGATAAACTTAAAATATCAATCTTGTAGAGACATCAATAACATAAGGAATTACAATATTCATAAGGAATTACCCTGGTCATTTACTAATCTATGTTCATACCCTTTATTTAAAAAAGCGACAATGGCTAATATCTAGTATGACTAAACACAGGTAAGTAGCAACACATCTTGCAAGTTTCTGAACATTAATTGAGACTAGTCTGGACATTTCTCTAAGAGGATAGAGTCATTTTTGAGTCTCTCAATTTTGTCTTCCATATAATAACCATATTTTACGGCAGCGAAAATTTATCAGCAGCCGTCAATGAAGTGTCCTGCCTAAAATTCTTTACTATATAGGAGAATGTATTGGGCGGAATATTTTGAATTCACATTTCTGTTGACAATACAGTTTTTCGTCGTGTTTATTTTTGTAATGGAATGAAGAGTTCATGTGTTACGAAAATAAGTAGCTTTAAAGCATTCCTTTGATGAACATTTTCCTGATGAATGTGCAGCACAATCACGACTTTATATCGTGATTCCAGCTAATTTTGGAATCGCTTTCGATACCATGGTAATCTTGCATTCATTCTCTCACACGTACGTGTAAAAGGTACTATCCGAAAATGGAGCGGGTAGCTTCTATTAAAGCGCCAAACGCCAGGCTTACTTTCTTGACGATAGATTAACAATAACTCCTTAACTAACCTCTCATGCGCGGAAAGATCTGCTCCTTCCGCCTTCCAGTTCCTAGAGTATCAATGCAGTACTCATGATAGAGCTTGTATAATGACCGGAACACGCCTTGCTAAAAAAAAGATGATCAGGCACGAGTGAGAATATCACACTGATTCAAAGACCTTTGCAGGATTTGTCAGCAAAAACGTCCTAAATCCCTCGATATTCGTTCTATTTCTGATTCTAAATAGATTGCGAAATGATGACGTCAATATAGTTAAGAAATGTCCGGAGATAAATAGTCGATTTATGAGTGGGAGGCAAATATGACACCTGCTAATAGAGGTGGTTACAACCAGTGCGACACACTGGCAAGCCATGGTTCTGTCATTGTATCGACATAGTATAACAAACTTTGAAAGCAGAAGTGACGCCAATACGTTGGCAACTCTATGACCAACAAATCTCTGCAAGTAAGCGGTTTTGGTCTAACGATTCCGTCTGCCTCAGTCTAAAATACGTACGTCAGACGGTGACTCAGACGGTGGCAAATGGAATACTAATAGAATGGAAAAGAACGGAAAAGCACTCGTCTGTCAACGTCTAGAAAAAAAAAAAAAATACAATTTGTAATCGCAGAGTTGAAAACAAAATTAAAAAAACCAATAAACGTTTAAATAATATGTTTTTTTTTCAGACAGAATCGTTCGACGGCACAGTGTGACCTTAAGCCTGAACTGTTCAGGGTAAATATGCAAACGCACCAACCTACCAATTTCCCCCTACCACGACCTTGCGACTGGAGGAGTGACGTCGCGCTTTCCTATCAAATGTACCAGTCCGCGATGCTAGTCCGAAAGTCAGTGGAAAGTTGCCGAAGATTCGCCATACAAACCTATCCGTTATTATTTACCGAACTGGCTTTGAATTAACAGATTTGAAGGAAAGTGACGATAAAGTGAAGCTTAAATTCAGCTTTGTTCTGCCTAGAGTGCTCTGTCCTGCGTGAGCGTATCCCAAGTAATGATGACATTAGAGGCCACACAAAGACTTTTACAAAACAAAAACTAAAACTACTAAAACATTGTGGTGTTATTTTCGTCTTTGGTACCAAGTGGCTGAAGTAATTTGTTCTCTGGTGGGCAGGGAAAAGCACTGTTGCGTTTTTATTTCTGTTGTTTTGTTTGTATTATTTATTTACTTATTTAATTTCCGATGGGGGCAAGCCTGTACAAGTTCATATTTCCATTTCAAGGTTTATTTCGAAGGGGACCATACAAATACAATAGCAAACTTTGTTATCTTAACTTTGCACTATGGTAGGATGCTGCTGCATATAATCCTGCTGCTATAACGTTGCTATTTTTATTACTCGTAAAAGTCAGTGTCTCTTCGACGCATCCATTTGTCCAATGCCTCTCAGCATTTTCCGGGAATTGTTTCTGCAATTACCCTAGGGGCAAAAACGAATTAAACAAACAGCTTTGTAAGAACACACACGGTGTGACATGTGGAAGAAAAAAAGGGATACGCAAGCACTTAACGACCAAGCAGGCAACAGCCAATAAGAAATGAAAAGTAGGCGGCAAGATCTGCGCAGACATTTTAGTCTGCATGCTTGAGTAAGCTGAAATATGCAGGCAGAATAAAAGCTTGACTGCCGACTTCCCCGCATCTAGTATGCGGCAGGAAGCAGTCTGCAAGCAGATCTGCCACAGGAAATGAAAAGGCTGCTGAAATAAACAGGCAGCGGCAAGGTTCCCCCGGAGAAGGAGCAAAGAAAACTTAGCAGTTTTCAATAGTAAATGCGGGAAGGCAATCATCAGAAATATGCGGGAAGGCAGCAGCAACTTACAGGACAGTTATGAAGGTATAATCGATTTTGTCAGCTTAGAAAATTGCGGGAAAATTCAAAACAAATTGCAAAGTTCAAGTTCTTACAGCTGGAGAAAGAGTCATGGTGCAATTCTCTTCAACATATTGGACTAAATCGACAATTTCGCTTTTGGGAGTTATAGACTGAGGCCTTTTTTGTTTAAAGTACAGTATGTGAGTAGACTTTCTTTTATGTAGGGGCTGGGTTCTACATTAATAAATGTTATTTGGTTGACTGTTAGATCACATGCACAAGTATATAGATAATTGATTGTAGTCCCATGCCTTTATTTTTGTGTCATGCCAGTGCAGTGTTCAGCTTGCATAGCTTTATGTAACTGTTGTGGATATGGCGTGTCCTCAAATATATGAATTAATGTAAGGTATTAATGGAAGCCAATAAAAGAAAACTGGGTGATGGAAAATAATTTGCCACTTTTAACACATACATGTAATTAGGGCAAAATATATCAATCATAGCCTTTCTGAAAATAACAGTTAAACACTAGCAATGACGAATCCCTGACGGAGGGATCCATATGGGCCCAATTAAACGCGAGTTCTCCACTGATGATGTGGATTGATAGACCAATTACCTGTATCAAAAGGGTCCGCGATAAACTAGTTAGACAATAATTTCCCCGCAACATGCACATGGAGCAGTCCTACATGTAGTTGTTGAGTGCTGTAGCTCATCTTGATATGCCTACCGTAATTTACTGTTATTCTTATTTGACATGTTTATTCTTTTATCACCTAATGATTACATTGAATAATGAAATCTGACAATATTTGTTGAAAGTAATCTTTTTAAACTCTAATACAAAAATAGCTGTGTTCCAATTTTTTTACTAAAGGTAGAGAAGGCGGAAAAAATTACCAGAAAAAAAATTCTCCGTCTCCATCTATTCACTTTCGGGCATTTTGGAAAATTTTCCCTACAGATTAAGTTTCCACTAGGGCTCCTGCTTAACCATAACACAATATACACTCTGCTGGCAGCTTCTGATTACTTGTCACACGCCTTCTCGTTTTACAGATTGCCACAGTCCTCCGCGCTCACCTTGCCGCAGACTTACCGGCGCTGACTTCCCGCTGACTTGCCCGCAGCCTCCTGCGCTGGACTTCCCGCTGACGGTTGCTGGCATACCTGTAGGAACGCTTGCCCGCAGATTCTGCGGCTGATCTGCTACAACCCCTTCTGATGAATATTC